>PVIH01004673.1:61530-135915 GCA_004025045.1 Sigmodon hispidus | reverse complement strand
AAAAAAAAAAAAAAAAAAAGAAAAGTCCATCAAAGACGCTCACATTCCCTTTCTTCTCTCTATGCACAGGTATTCTTACTCCCCACATGGAAGGAGGTGGCAAGCACTGGAGGCAGCATAACTGTCTTTCAGAGGCAGTTTTAGTTTAGTGGGGTGAAGTTGGGGGTAAATCTGATGACAGTGAAACAGGCAAATGAGAGGACTATTAATAAAACTGAGGAACAGTGGGGAGTAAATATGATGGCTAGAAGACTGCCACATAAATCTAGGAGATGGATGTCACAAGTCTGGCTATGACCTAGAACTGGGGACTGAGAAGAGTAATAGCCAAATTTGGAAGGTACTTCCTGTACCTGTACAACAGGACCTGTGGCCAGATGAACACTTAGGGGACAGTAGAAGAGCATCACTCTAGTTTCTAGACTCAGGAGCCATGACTGTCAGCATAAAAAGACCAAGGCAAGAAACATCCATTTAGAAAAGAAATTCATATAGCTGTATAGATAGGGCTGTCTTCAAATTTCAATTAAGTAATTTTGTTCTAACTCCTCCTGAAAATCTCCAATATTAACCCCTCACAGGACACTGGGAGAGCTGCCATGTTGCATGCTTAGTAAAAATGCATGATTAGTAAGAATGATTCTAAATTGGACTCTGTCCTTTGTATCCGCTATTATTAAAAGAGATAGAAGAAAATATAGTTGGGCTACTAAAGAACTGGTAATCTGATGAAGATCTGAGTGTCAAAAAACAGCAGCACTGAGTGTTTTATGGAGAAAATAAGGAACCCTAAGCCAGTCGTGGGAATAATAAAGAATCTATACAGCTGCACCAGACCAACGAATGCTTTGTAAAGCTAACGTAGAGCAGAGCTGTGTGCAGTTAGTATCTGGTCTAAAGCTGTAGAAGTGAGACATACACAAATCTGATCACTGGGGAGGTTTCAGATGCAGACAAGAATTGCTGCAGCACAAAACCAGGCTTGGGAAGACTACTCCTAAAGCAAAATGTCAGAATTCACCTTAGTATCCAAAACACATAAGCCTCATTTTTTTTCTACTGGGTTTAATTCTCCACTTTGGCACAAGACACCTTTATTTCTGGGAACAGCAACATGTGTTTGGTTGAGGGACAATTGTACCTGCCAAAAAAGCAGTGTGGAAATGGAGAGAAAAAAACTTGTAGGTTTTTGGCTTCTGAAAAAAGTAAACAGGAAACCATAAAGTGGAGTCCCAGATATGTATTCTAAAAAACACCAGTTTGATGAACTGAAGGTCTGTGCTTGCATTCACATGTTTCTCCTACCTGCTTCACTGTCTCAGTCCCAAGTCAGAACCCTCCCTTGTGTGGAAATGTGCAGTACACTGCTGCCTAGTATCTCAACTTCTTCCTAGCCCCATCAGTCCAGTCTCATTCAGAACAGCACCTGCTGACCCTCAAACTGGAGGCCAGGTACCCCAGCCTGCTCTACTCTCAAAACATCAAAGACTGAAGGATTTAAGCAACTGATTCCTATTTTTCCTAGTTCTAGAGGCTAGAATTCTGAGATCAGAGTCTAGCATGGATTACTCTTATGGAGAAAATCTCTTCATAGATAGAGACTTTTTTCACTGTGTCCTCAAATGAAAGAGAGACAGACACATGCATAGGTCTCTCCTTCTCTTCTCATATGGACACTAATGCAAGTGTACAGTCTTATCCTTATGCTATTCATAAAGTCTCCACCATCCCCATTACACTGGAGCTTAAGTTTCTATTGCTATGAAGAGATACCATGACCATGGCAACTCTTATAAAGGAAAACATTTAAGTGGAGCTGACTTACAGTTTCAGAGGTTTAGCCCACTATCATTAAAGAAGAACAAGGCGGCATGCAGGCAGACATGGTGCTGGAGAAGGAGCTGAGAGTTCTACATCTTGATCCAGAGACAACAGGAGACTATGCCATATTGGGCATAGCTTGAAAACATGATCCCTCAAAGCCCACCTCCACAGTCACACACTACCTCCAACAAGGTCACACCTACTCCAACAAAGCCACAGCTCCTAATAGTGCCACTCCCTATGAACCAAGCATTCAAATACATGCGTCTATGGGGGCCACATTTATTGAAACAACAACAGGAGCCAACCTGTGGAGTTGGCAGAGACACATTCAATGTGTAATACCCAAGTATTTCACTCCTATACTTGGATTCTTCCATTTCTTTCAATGTCCTTCCACTGGCCACCAAGCTCAACACTGGCACTCTTTACTAGGGGAGGGGATACATTTCCCCAGAGAGTGCTCAGAAATCTGTAAGCATATTTTCTAATGGCCACAGGGGTTGGGGGCCAGAGATTTTAGGTAGGATTTTGTTTTTGTTTTTTAAGGCAGGGTCTCTATAGCACTGGCCATCCTGAAACTCACTTTGTAGACCAGGCTGACCTCAGAGATCCACCTACCTCTGCCTCCCAAATTCTGGGATTAAAGGTGTGTAGTCCTGAGCAACCAGACACACTGCTCTGATTTGCCAGTCATTCACATGGGACAAAAACCTTTAGAAGCTATCCAAGCCCACATCTGCTTTACACAGTCACAAAAAATATTTGGTATGACATAATATACTGAACTTTCTCAGACTGTACATGCTATATGAGTCAAGTCAAGACTTCTTTTACATGGAACATTACACCATGAAGTGTTCACCAACTTAAAAAGTGTCTCCATGACTCTGATGATATCCTCATCTCTATCAATAGACCCAATATTTCCTCACAAGTGGAGTGTCTCTCATCAATGCACGGTCCAAGTATTTACAGGGTAAATTCTGCATATATGATTAAAAATTATTTTCCTGAGCAAGGTATGGTAATGTGTGTCTACCATGTCAGTACTAAAAAGTCTAAGTGAGAAGAATCACAAATTTGAAGCCAACCTGGGCTCTACAGACCAGCAAGATCCTATCTCAATTTTTAAAAATTCTTTTCCTATTATTCAGTTTTAGATTACCAGTTGAACAATAGATTTCTTTGTAAAACTGTATGTAAGTCACTATAATTTTTGTTTCTGGAAAGCAAAAGAAGTGTCCCTTTATAATAAACCATATAAAGGCAGACAGGGTCCCTTCTACCCTGTTTGGCCCTCACTTCTCTCCAAGCTCGGCTTACCTCCACCGGTCCCATTCCTGCCACACTCATCCATCCCAATGCTCTTCAGCTGAGGAAACTCCTGCCATTAGCCTGTATTTAGCTACTTTTCTCATGGCTAAGACAAAATACCAGACAAAAGTAACTTAAGGGGGAAAGAGATTGATTTTGGCTCACAGGGTCTGTTTTGTCTTGTTTTGTTTCACTTTATTTTATGTACCACGTGTATGCCTGGTGCTTGTGGAAGCCACAAGAGAATGTTGGACAACCTGGGCTGTGATGCAGGTGCCGGAGATCAAGCCCAGATCCTCTGGAAGGGTAGCCTGTGCTCTTAACCACTGAGTCATTTCTCCAGCTGCCTAGCTCACAGTCTGGAGAATACAGTTCACCATGGTAGGAAGGTCATGACAGAGGAGAAGCTTAGCTCATGAGTGGAAATGGGAGGTTGCTGGTAACATCATGTTGACCAATGAGAAAGTAAGACACAGCTAGAACCCTCAGGGCTCATCCCCAGTGGCTTACTTCCAGCAGCCAGGCTTCACTCTTTAAAGTTTTCACAACCTCCCAAAAGAGCACCACCAGCTGTGGACAAGCGCCTGTGGGAGATAATCTCAAACTCAATAACACTCCATCATATCTTCTCACTACAAGCAGTACTGGTCTCCCTGAGGTCTTGCCCAAATGACATGTTTTCTGTGGGGCCTGTTGAAAACTGCAGTCCTTTAACTTACCCCAGCGCAGCTAGGATCTGCTTCCCTGCTGTTTCTCTCCACAATTATTACACCGTGAATTTCTTTCTTGTATGTGTAGCTACTAGAATCAAAACTTTGAGTTCAGGCAACAGAGTTTTTTCCTCCTGTTTTATTCCCTTGCTGTATCTTCAGGGTCTCATAACAGTGTCCAAATATGTCATGATATAGCTGTATATTAATAGTTTAGACATGCCACTTTTGAAATAGTTATAACCATACATTAAAATTATATTGTCAACTCATAGTTATCAAGGTGTTACTACTATCTTTGTACAGAAATATAAATTGAAGCCACTGCTATCCAATGATTAATTTTAAGATGCAGTTCTGCTGGGCTTGGAGGTATACACTTATGATCCTGTTACTTAGAAGGTAGAGGCAAGAAATTAAAAGTTCAAGGTCATCCTTAGCTATACATGGAATTTGGGCCATTTCAGGCTACAGGAGGCCTTGTGTCAAACAGAAACAAAACACCCCACAGTTCATTCTTAACAATAAAATCTACAACATGGTAGATGTTACTTTAAATCATTAGTTTTTTGTTTTTTGTTTTTTTTTTGGCTTTCAGAAATAGGGTTTCTCTGTGCAACAGAGCGCTGGATGTCCTGGTGTGTGCCACCAATGCCAGACACACTAACCTGTTCTTAAGTGTCATTTAACAAATTCTCTCTGCTGGGTGGTGGGGGCATATACCTTAATAGAAGGCAAGGACAAGTGGGTCTGTGAGGGTCAAGGCTAGCCTGGCCTACAGAGGGAATTCTAGACAGCCAGGGCCTACACAAAGAAACCCTGTCTTGAAAAAAAAACTTTTTTTTTAAATATATATAATAATTGAAAACAAAAACAGGGGCTGGAGAGATGGCTCAGTGGTTAAGAGCACCGTCTGCTCTTCCAGAGGACCCGGGTTCGAGTCCCAGCACCCACATGGCAGCTAACAACTGTCTGTAGTTCCAGTTCCAGGCAAACACCAAGGCAAATAAATAAATAAATAAATAAATAAATAAAAATAAACCTTTAAAAAAAAAAAAGAAAACAAAAACAATTCCTCTCCAAGCTTCTTACCTAATCAGTAGCTGCATTCTACTGAATATATCTATCCATGGCTTTTTCCTTACTCTGTTTACAGGTTGCTTTTCTGTCTCTAGTCTTCCCACACAGGCTACTCCTGGCTTAATATGAAAGCCGAACATTTGATGAGTCACTCACTTGTTCAAACATGCTAATAGCTCCCAATTTCCTGTTTAATCAATCAGGCCCAAGAATGCTCTGTGTCTCTGGAACTTTCTACTTCCAGTGTATCCTCAGACTCCTACTGAATGTACCAAATCCCACAGTCATCCATCCAACCCTCCACTTTCTTTGTCAGGCTTCCATCCCAAATAAAATCCCAACTCCCCTCTTCCTCCTGCCCCACCCCCATCCCTGCCATGGCTCACCTTGGAAGCCATCCTGTGACTAGCCTGTCCTGTGTGCAATGCGTGCAGGTTCACAGCACACTGTCAGAGCCCCCCTTGAGCATCACAAAACCTTGCTCTACACTGTAGCTCTGTCTTTGGTCCCTAACAGACTATGGTGCACTGAGGGCAAGGTCTCTCTTTTTATTTATGTCCTATACAGTATCTTTCCCAAGCTAAGAGTCTCTCTCTCTTTAAAATCTATTTTTATTCCATGTGCATTGGTGTTTTGCCTGCACGTGTGTCTGTCAGATCCCCTGGAACTGAAGTTACAGACAGTTGAGAGCTGTCATGTGGGTGCTAGAGATGAACCAGGGAAAGTCTCTTTTTTAAAATAAAAACAAAAACAAAAACAAAAAAAAACTTTATTTATTTGCCTTGGTGTTTGTCTACATGTGTATCTGTGTTGGATCCACTGGAACTGGAACTACAGACAGCTGTGAGCTGCCATGTGGGCTCTGGGAATTGAACCCCGGTCCTCTGGAAGAGCAAAAAGTGCTCCCAACCGCTGAGCCATCTCTCCAGCCTGAGAGTCTCTTAATATACATTAAATGGGATTTTTAAAAAAATAGAGAAAGAATTTTTTCATCTCTCAGCTACAGGGAAGAACAAGTGGATGGATGTGCTTGAGTAAGTTATAGTAAGAGAAGCTCCAGCTGTACTGGACACAGCCAAGGCTACTAATAAAGAAAGACTTGTGTGCAGAAAGCAGGGGAAGAAGAGAGTGGAAAGATGTCTTGCCCTGAAACACTAAAATGGAAGAACAGGCCCCAACATTCAATGGTCAAAGTATTCCTCCTGGTCCTTTGTGACTTGTTAATTCTCATTTTTGAAATTTAAAAAATTCTGCTTTTGTTTAAAAACACTAAAAGACTTAACCTGAAGGACAGACGGTACACACACGTTTTCAGAGCCTACAATACAAGACAGCACTAAGAATCATCTTTTGGCAAATCACTTCTCATAGTGCTCATGGTGCTGGCTTTTGGGTGCCTTAAAGTTCTTGCTGCTCCATGCAGGCAGAGTCCAAACAGGAGGGGCAGGTTGACCCTACTATTCAAGCTGCCCTTAGCTATGGATTTGAAGCAGGTTTGCTGCAGTACTGACAAATTATGTGTGACCTTCTGATATAGGACAATATTTTTGCATCTGGAAGACTGCTTAGCAAAGGGAAATTAATGCTGTGCTCATGAAAAATACACCATGGAGAAGTAAGTAATGAAAGAAAACACACCAGTTGGACCTGAATTAAGACCAAATAAGATTTGCTAATGGACAGAATAACAGAGAGGAGACTAAAATCCCTAAATCTGACATGGGCATGGCTTTGTCTGGGAAGATGGCTTTGGACATTAGGCAGCTCCCCACCACTGACTACCACCAGAAGGGAATGAGTACAATAAGGGAGGGTTAAAAGAGAAACAAGCCTCATTTCAGCAACTCCGTAATGTGCTTAAGTTGGGTAAACGTCAAATCTTACAGGCCATGGTTACTTCAGGCTCTATAAAAAAGAAGTGAGTAATTTAAGGAGTTGAGAAGATATCTTCTTATGATTACAATTATAATTTGATTGCTATAACTTAACAAATTTAATACAAAGGTCTTTAGGAAGCAGCCAGAGCTATTAACAGAAAATCCTAGAGCTTTTCAGAGTCTAGACAGAAGCAACAAAGAACAAAAGACAAGATAGTTTCTTTACCTGCTGTAATCAATGGAGAGTCATAACAGTTTAGGCTGTAAAGTCACCACCTAAGTAGAAGACCTTCTCCTCTTATTCTCATTCTCCTTTCTTATTTTATTAAACAACATATAAACAATTTATAACCATTTTCCTTTGGAATATGTTTATTTGGCAGCAGCTAGGCAAGTTTCTATGTCACTCAAAGAAGTTACCTTCTTTTAAAGTCCACTTGATTGAGCCTGTCCTTTTGCTGACAGCATGCAAACTTCCATCCAGAGTTGAAATAAACAGCAGGCTTTCAGGCAGTGTTACTGTGCTGGCACTTCCAAAACTCTGCAACGAGATAGACAGTACTTTCATGGCAATCTACTTCTTCACCCTGGGCATGTATAATCACAAACTCCTCAAATCATCCTTCATGTGATCATCCATACACAGAAATGGAGGTTGGAGGGCCTGCGTTCTTACCCAAGAGCTCATGTCCAGACAAGAGTGAGCCACTTTATCCTAAGTGTGCATCCCTCCCACAGACCAACAGCTCTATAGTCTAACATGACAAAAATTCTGAAACAACCCATGGGAAACTTCCCTTGAAATGGGAAGAAGGTCAGTTTGCTCAGCTCTCTGGCTTCCTTCTCTTCTTCTATTTTACTCTAGAAAACCTTGGCCTGTTATAAAAATTCTTAATAGAAAAGAATAACAACTGTTTCTTATCTGTCAGAAGATTGTTTTAAGCAAAGAATTAGAGAAATACATTTAAAGTAAAACAGCCTTTGTTATATAAATATTATATATGCTAAAATATTAAGATTCTTAGACTGGAGAGATGACTCAGCAGTTAAAAGCACTCTCTGTTCTTCCAGAGGATCCCAGTTCAATTCCCAGCAACTACGTTAGGCATTCATAACTGCTTAAACTCCAGCTCTAAAGGATCTGATGTCCTTTTCTGGAATCCATGGGCATCCACACACAGTGGCATACATATACAAATAATTTTTTTTTCAAATCTTTAAAATGCATTGTTCTCACCTGGTAGTGGTGGCATATACCTTTAATCCCAGCACTTGGGGTAAGGGGGTTGGGGGTGGGGGAGACAGGTAAATCTACTGAGTGAGTTCCAGGATAGACAAGGCTACACAGAGAAATCTTGTCTCAAAAAAAAAAAAAGGTAAAATAAATAAATAAATCCAATGTCATTTAAGCCTAACTCCAAACTTTTCTTCACAATAAAAATACAATTTAAAGTCTATCTCTTTTGTTCAATAAATTATGACAATGGAGGGCCAGATGTGGCAGCTCATACCTGTGGTCCTAGCACTTCAGAGGAGAAGCCAAGAAGATTATGAGTAAAATTTGATCAGCTTGGGCTACATAGCAAGACTGTACCTCAAAATAATAATAAATCATTTTATTTTTAGATTTTTTTAAAAAAATTTATGTGGGGCTGGAGAGATGGCTCAGCGGTTAAGAGCACCATCTGCTCTTCCAGAGGACCCAGGTTCGATTCCCAGCACCCACATGGCAGCTAACAACTGTCTGTAGTTCCAGTTCCAGGCAAACACCAAGGCAAATAAATAAATAAATAAAGTTTAAAAAAAAAAAAATTTATGTGTAGAGTGCTTTGCCTACATGTGTATGAAAGTGTACCACCATGGGTACCTGGTGTCTGAAGAAGCCATAAGAAGATATCAAATCCTAGAACTGAATTACAGAGGATTTTGAGTTGCCTTTTGGGTACTGAGTTCCAACTTGGGTCTTTTGCAATGGCAGACAGTGCTCTTAATTAACCACTGATCCATTTCTCCAACCTCCAAGATAAAAATATTAAAAACAGAACATTTTAGGGCAGGGAATATAGCTCAACAGCACAGCAGTTACCCAGCATGTATAAAGCCCTGAGTTCAATTCCCAGTAGTGAAAAATTCAGATTAAAAAACAAATCTAAAGAGGACTTCAGCAGTTAAAACTGCCTAATGCAGGCTGGAGAGACAGCTCAGGGGTTAAGAGCACTGGCTTCTCCCTTCCAGAGGTCCTGAGTTCAATTTCCAGCAACCTACATGGTGGCTCATAACCCCCTGTAATAAGATCTGGTGTCCTCTTCTGGCTTGCAGGCAGATATGCTGGCAGAACACTGCATCCATAATAAATAAATATTTAAAAAAAGACTTCCTACTGCTCTTGCAAAGAGTCTGAATTTGGTTCTCAGTACCCACATTGGGCAGCTAGACCTCTGCATTCTATAGGCACCTGCATTCACATGCACATACCCACACACATATACATAATTTCATATCTAAAGACTGAAAATTATCTTTTTTTATCCATTGCTAGTAGCGGAAAGAAGTGTTAGTATAATCTTTTTTAAAAATATCAGATTTTTGGGGGTGGAGAAATGGCTCAGCAGTTGAGAGTGCTGACTGCTCTTCCAGAGGACGGGGGTTCGGTTCCCAGCGCCCACATGGCAGCTCACAGCTGTCTGTAGTTCCAGTTCCCAGCTCCAGGCAAACACCAAGGCAAATAAATAAAAATAAATAAATAAAAAGTTTAAAGAATATATCAGTTTTTTGACATTTTCCTACATGTGTCATTGTACTTTGCTTATACTCACTCACCACTTTCCCTTATTCCCTATCACACACACTCACAAGCACGCACATACTTTGTTGTAAAAGGTTTCTGGGCTGGGTTTCTAGTTCCCCTCTCAGCCCGCTTTGCATCAAATAATCACACACAGGCTTATATTATTTTTACGCTGATTGACCTAGGGCCCAGGCATATAATTTGCTAGCTCCTTCATCTGAACTCAGCCCACCTTGTTCAGCCCTGCAGCTCTATACCTCATCTCAAAGCAGCATTTCCTCTGCGTCTGCTGGCAGCTCTAGTGACTTCGGCATCTATTTCTGTTCTTCCTGTACTCAGAGTTTTCTTAGCCTGGTAACCCCGCCCATACTTCCTGTCTGCCTTTTGGCCAATCAGCTTTTATTAAACACATAGGCGGGACAAATATTTATTTACATTACCAGCATAATCCCACTACATTTGCTCCCTTCTTTTCCTCAAATTGTCCGATGAGAAATCATAAATAAATACCCCATACTTTAGATCTATGTTTCAACATCTATACCTCCCCCAAAAAAAAACTCTGATATGGAAAAAAATCTCTGGACACAATAACATATCCATCTCCCCTGCTTCGAGGCACAGTTTCCCTATGTAGTGCTGAAACTCTGGCTAGAACCAGGCTGGCCTCAAACTTACAGAGATCCTACTGCCTCTGCTTCAGAGTGTTGGGATTAAAGGTGTGCATCACCATTGCCTGGCTATACACTACTTTTTTAAAAAAGATTTATTTATTATATATACAGTGCTCTGCACTGCACACCAGAAGAGGGCACCAGGTTTCATTATGGATGGCTGTGAGCCACCACGTGATTGCTGGGAATTGAACTCAGGACCTCTGGAAGACCCATGCTCCTAACCTCTGAGTATCTCTCCAGCCCATACACTATTTTTTTTTTTAATGGACTCCAATTTCTTTTCTTCTTCTTTTTTTTAAAGACTTATTTATTATGTATATAGTATACAAAAGAAGGAAGCAGATGTCATCATAGATGGTTGTGAGCCACCATGTGGGTGCTGAGAATTAAACTCAAGACCTATGGAAGAACAGTCAGTGCTCTTAATCTCTGAGCCACCTCTCCAGCCCCCTGTTTCAGCTTTTTAACTATTAGAAATTGAAGGGACTGGAGAGATGGCTCAGAGGTTAAGAGCACTGACTGTTCTTCTGGAGGTCCTGACTTCAATTCCCAACAACCACATGGTGGCTCACAACCATCTATGATGACAACTGGTATCCTCTTCTGTATACATAATAAATAAATAAATTTTTTTTAAAAAGCTGAAACAAACTGAGACATGGCTCAACAACAAATTTTACATATGTATTAACAGACTTTAAATCTATGATATAAAAAATTGCTTATATATATTCTCCAGTGAAAAATATAGAACCCAAACCTTGGTGTGCACTCTGGTTCTGATTATATTGGATGAAGCTCTATCTGTGTGTCCTTTGGCTTTGCTAAAATCTGTACCCTCACCACAGGATTTCCACAGGATCTGTCATACACACCAATATGAGTATGACAGCTGGTAGATAAAATTGCCCCATTGAGATGGGATCCACTCAGCTGTGCCAGCCACATTTTTGTAATGGATTTTTTTGTCACTATCCCACAAATTATCTAGTTCTACTATGTGTGTGTGTGGGGGGGTGTCTTGAATTTAAGGGGCCAACAATGCTTGCCTAAACTGCAACATCTGAATTTTAGTATAAGCACTCTTTTTAGAATATGAGTACAATTGTCTTTTCATATTAAAAAACAAAAGGATTGGCCAGTTACTTGTGAATGAAAAACTGGCCCAGAATTCTTCCTCACTCTCTTAAAAACCTTAAAAGGTAGGGCCTGATGGATCTCTTTAGAGCAGCCTAGGGTAGCAGGACAAGTACTCCAGGCCCTGCATTCCTTTTTCTTGGGGAGACCCACTGGAGGTACTCAGCTGGAGAGATGTTGGCTCATCCCCTGGAGTGCTTGCCTTGCTTTGATATAGCCCCACCTTCCTTTGCAGAAGAGGTGAAAGAGCCAATTTACCTGTTGCCTAAAGGATCTGTTATCTGTGCATGGCCAGGAGTTTAAGGAAGAATTAAAGCCTGCTTTTAATTCTACCTGAGGAACCCGGAAACTGAACTAAGAGGGAAACCACATAAGCCTCAGGGTGGTACCTGTCCTATCTGAGGATCTAAAGGTCACTGCTTGGAAATGGTTGAAACATTTTGGCTCACAGGGTCCAGAGGGTAACAAGCTCAAGTGGACCTGCTCTCCCAGTGACATGAGAAAACTGCATGGCCCAGAGCAAATAGTTACCACAGAAATAACTACTTTGTAAAACCAGTCTTGGAATTCATGAAGGAACTGAGTCCTTCTGGGTGGCTAAACTTGGGAGAGTTTTGTAGTTTTTCACCATATGGGAAAAGCTGGATGAGAGAATGACAAAAGGAAGCCTGAGGAGAAACTTGGCTCAAAGACACTGAGAGAGAGTCTGCCTTCTATTGTTCCCTGGACCTCAGCAAAGGTTTTCCTTAAGCTCTAAGACACGTGTCCTTAAATTTCCATTTGTGAAAGTCCGCTGGAATTGGGTCTCTGTTACTTGCTCCAAATAGTCCATACCCCCCTACTTCTATTTCAGAAAGAGAGTGATGAGGCTTAAAGAGATGGCTAGCAGTTAAAATCACTTGCTGCTCTTGCAGAGGATCATGATTCAGTTCCTAGAACTCAGAGGCAGCTTACAACCTCTATAACTTCAGTCCCAATGAATATAGTGTCCTCTTCTGGGCTCTGTGGGCACCAGGTACCCATGCAATGGTATATATGTACAAACATATGTTCAGGCAAACACTCATACACATAAATAAAAATAAATTAAAACGAAACAGAGTGCTAAAGAGATGGCTCAGGAGCTAAGAATTCTTGACACCAAGCCTGATGATCTGAGTTCAATTTCCAGAATCCACATTGTGGAAGGAGAGAGCTGCTCATTTGAGTTTTCTTCTGACCTCCGCCTACGTGGAGGCACATGTGCCTCCCAAAAAAATAAAAAAATCAAAAAACTTAATTAAAAATAAATAAATAAATAGCACAGAGAAGCCAGGAGGTGGTGGCACATATGCCTTCAATCTTGGCACTCAGGAGGCAGAGGCAGGCGATCTCTATTGAGTCCAGCATGGTCTACAGAGTGAATTCAAGGACAGCCAGGGCTACACAGAAAAACCCTGCCTTGAAAAATCGAAGTAAATAAATTAGATAAATAAACAAGCAAAACCACGAGAAAAGATTTTTTTAAAAGCATTTATTATATATACAGTATACAGAAGAGGGCACCAGATGTCATCATACATGGCTGTGAGCCACCATGTGGTTGCTGGGAATTGAACTGAGGACCTCTGGAAGAGCAGTCAGTGCTCTTAACCTCTGAGCCATCTCTCCAGCCCAAGAAAAGATTATTTAAAAATCATAAAATTATAGCACTATCATTTTCTCCTCCATCAACACACAAGTTTGCAGATAAGAGAGAAGCTGACCTTTAACAGCACTTATATGAGCACTGAGTTCAAAAAACATACTTTCAATTTCAGGATACGAAGCAACTCTGCCACCTTTAATATTATTAGTAGTCACCAGAAGGAGCAAGGATTTAGAGAGACAGAAGTCTCCCAGTCAGATTTTGAGAATTTACGAGATTAAGAGAGTTGGCACTATTGCTAAAGCCTTCGTTACATAGAAAAAGCCCCGGGCTGGAGAGATGGCTCAGTGGTTAAGAGCACCGTCTGCTCTTCCAAAGGACCCGGGTTCGATTCCCAGCACCCACATGGCAGCTGACAACTGTCTGTAGTTCCAGTTCCAGGCAAACACCAAGGCAAATAAATAAAAAAAATAAAGTTTTAAAAAAAAAAAAAAAAAAAAAAAGAAAAAGCCCCAAATATTTCACCACAGTAGTAGAGTTTAAGACACTTAAGCTTAGCACTCCTCTACTACTATCATAGAGACAAAAGCCATCTACCTTGTTCAAACAATTTAGAAACACAGGAGGGGGCTGGAGAGATGGCTCAGCTGTTAAAAGCACCGACTGTTCTTCCAGAGGACCTGGGTTCAATTCCCAGCATCCACATGGCAGCTAACAACTGTCTGTAATTCCAAGATCTGACACCCTTACAGAGTTATACATGCAGGCAAAACACCAATTCACATAAAATAAATAAATAAATATTAAAAAAAAAAAAAGAAACACAGGAAAAGCAATTGTCTGTGGTTGACTGGTGAACCAAAATAAAACACCCATCACACAACCAGTATAGTCTTCTAAAGATTTCAAAAACATGGGGTCTGGAGAGAAACTGGATTCGAGACTGAACTCAAGCTTGGCAGGTTTTGCTCTTTTTAAAAAAAAAAAAAAAAAAATTATTTTAATTTTATGTGAATTGATGTTTTTGCCTGTATGTATAACTGTGTAAGGGTGTCAGATCTTATAATTACAGACAGTTGTTAGCTGCCATGTGGATGCTGGGAATCAAACTCAGGAAGAACAATCAGTGCTCTTAACTGCTGAGCCACCTCTCCAGCCCCAGTTTTGCTCTTTTTTTTTTTTTTTTAAAAAAAAAAAAACTTTATTTATTTATTATTTATTTATTTATTTGCCTTGGTGTTTGCCTGGAACTGGAACTACAGACAGTTGTTAGCTGCCATGTGGGTGCTGGGAATCGAACCCGGGTCCTCTGGAAGAGCAGAGGGTGCTCTTAACCGCTGAGCCATCTCTCCAGCCCCCCCAGTTTTGCTCTTAAGTGATTTAAATTGGGTGTCCCTGGGGAGCCATTATAATCCCTCCCTCTCTCCTCCCTCCCCTTGAGATGGGGTCTCACTACCATACTCTCATAAGATAAATATGAATTATAAATTTCCTGGTGTTTCAAAACCTCAAGCATAATTTATCCCTCCCTCTGAGATTAGGCTCTTATATAGTCCAGGCTGGCCTTGGACTCTCTATACAGCCAATGATAATTCTGCCTCCACCATCCCTGGTTTATGTCGTGATAGAGATCAAACTTAGGGCTTCATTTGTACTAGGGAAACACCCTACCAATTGAACTACCTTCCCAGATCTTTTTTTTTTTTTAATGTGAAAATACCTACCTCTAAATATAGTTGCTATAACTAATATGAATATGCTCCCAGATGCCTTTTATGATACTGATCACAGCCGAGAACTATTTGTACCGGAACACTGAAAACACTGCTTCAAGATAATGAACATATCCATTACCTTTGCCTAGCCAGTCCAGCCTTTAGTACTTAATATTTTTTTTCTACAATGAATAGAAAACAGGAAGCCTACAGCTATAGATGATAGTTTCCTGAGGGCCTGAAAATGGAAAAAAGGCAAACCTACCTCTGCTTTATGCTGTCTGGAAACTAACTGAAGTTTAAAACTCTACATCTATACTCTTAGCTTGAAGATGACTTCTAGAAAGTAACCAATCAGGAAACCTTCAGTGACTGAGAATAATAGGGGCAGGTATTTTAGTCTGCCCTCAAACTGAATATTTCCTAGTTCCCAAAGACAACAGGCTCTGTCCAAATAGCCCTCTCATACAAGGTGATCAGAAATCACTTTGGAAATATCCAGTCTTTGAAGCACCTCAACACACACGCAGGTACGCACACTCAAGAGCATGGGCACCCTCATCAAGATCCACTTTTTGTGTTTTTTTCTTTTTAAGATTTATTAATTATGTATACAGTGTTCTGCCTGAATGTATGCCTGCAGGCCAGAAGAGGGCACCAGATCTCATTATAGATAGGTGTGAGCCACCATGTGGTTACTGGGAATTGAATTCAAGTCCTCTGAAAGAGCAGCCAGTGTCCTTAACCCCTGAGACATCTCTCTATCCACCCACCCCCCTTTTAGACAGGGTTTCTCTGTGTAGCCCTGGCTCTCCTGAACTTGCTCTATAGACCAGGATGGCCACGAACTCACAGAGATCTGCCTGTTTCTGCTTCCCTACTGCTAAGATTTTAAAGGCATGCATCACCACTGCCTGTCAAAACTCACTGTTTTGTATTTTTGGTTGTGAGCCTAGCCTTTAACGGCTGAGCCATCTCTCCAGCCCAAAACCCACTGTTTTGTAAGTAACTTAAGTGCATGTAAAGTAATTAAATCCAAATTGTACATCTTTTAAACAAGTATATTTTCTTCCTGGCCTTCAAGTGGAAGAAGGATCTTCACTGTAACCCTGCTCAGCATGCACTTCAACAAGCTACCTTATCCCCACATTCGGATTATAAAGTGAAGTTTCACAAAGTCCAGTACTTCACTGCATGAAGCAGCACTCTATGCATTACTAACCACAACTGCTATTGAGGGAGATAAAAGGCAGGGTGCCAACCATATGATAATTCTGTTCTCAGTTCAACCAATTGTTAGTGGTTCTTACGTTAACTTATCAATTTTATATACTTTACCTCCTCCTTCTTTCTCCCCTTCCTTGTTTTTGAGACAGGGTCTAGCTATGTATCTGAGGCTAGCTTTGAATTTACAATCTTCCTGCCTCAGCTTCTTGGAGCTGGAATTACAGACATGTAGTATCACATCCAGTTTAACATTTTTGTTTAAGGTAAGAAATAACTGTCCTAAAAGGTTCTCTGAAATAACTTTATTTGAAAAAGTTGTTAGTGAGGAGAATTAGGGACTCAAGAGACAGACAGGTATTTTTATTTTATTTTATTTTATTTTTAAACTTTATTTATTTATTATTTTTATTTATTTGCCTTGGTGTTTGCCTGGAACTGGAACTACAGACAGTTGTTAGCTGCCATGTGGGTGCTGGGAATCGAACCCGGGTCCTCTGGAAGAGCAGATGGTGCTCTTAACCGCTGAGCCATCTCTCCAGCCCCCTATTTTATTTTATTTTATTGGTTTTTTGAGACAGGGTTTCTCTGTGTAACTACCACTGCAACAGACAGATATTTAAATAGCATAAAAACTAATGGAAATCTCTAACAACAGCTTACCAATTTATCTCTGTGCAGACAAACATGTAGAAGCCAGAGATTGGTCTTCTTCAGTTTCCTTTTTTTGGGGGGTGGGGGGTGTTTGAAGATAGGGTTTCTCCATGTAACAGCCTTGGCTGTCCTGGTTGGAGCTCACTCTGTAGACCAAGCTGGCCTTGAACTCACAGAGATCCACCTGCCTCTACCTCCCAAGTGCTGGGATTAAAAGTCTATGTCACCGCGGCCCAGCTTCCTTTTTCATTTTTTAAAGTCAGGTCTTATTGTGCAGCCCTGGCTGATTTGGAATTCACTAAGTAGAACAGGCAGGCCTCAAATTCAAAGAAATCCACATACCTCTGTCTTAAAAGTGCTGAGGTTAGAGGTGTTTCACCATCTTATTTTTTGAGACAGGGTCTCTTAACTGAACCTGGAATTCACCTATTTAGCTAGACTGGCTGACCATCAAGCTCCATGGATCCTGTCTCCTCCTCCCCAGTACTGGGACTACAGGATGGCTGGCTCTCTCTTTCTCTCTCCCTCCCTCCCTCCCTCCCTCCCTCTCTCTCTCTCTCTTCTCCCATCTCACCCTCTCTTTTTCTGGAACCTATAACTGGCCACAATCAAGCTGCTTCTGCAGTGAAAGGACTCCTTACTAGGGCTTAAATCTACTCCTAGTTAACTTATTCCAGAAGTGAAGTGAAAGCAAAGGAGTTAAGAGTTCATTCTGGGGGCTGGAGAGATGGCTCAGTGGTTAAGAGCACCAACTGCTCTTCCAGGACACTCTTCAATCCCCAGCACCCACATAGTGGCTAACAAACATCTGTAACTTCAGCTTCAGGGGATCTGATTCCCTCTTCTGGCCTCTGAGGGCACTAGGTTCGCAAATGGTACACAAATATACACGCATGCAAAACAGCCAGACACATACAATAATTTCCTTTAAAAGAAAAGTTGATTTTGGTTGGTTGGGGATATAGCTCAGTTGGTAAAGTGTTTGCCTAGCACACATGAAGCCCTGTGTTGGATCCATATTACCACATAAACTAAACAGTGATGCATATTTATAATCCCAGCACCTGTGTAGTAGAGGCTAAGGGACCAGGAATTCAAGGTTATCCTTGGTTACTGAAAAAATCTGAGGTCAACCAAGGTACATGAGACTCTATAGCATCTAAACAAATGAAAAAAAAAAAAAAAGGAGCCCATTTTGGTTCACTAATAAATGCATAGTACAGTGTTACAGATAAGACATGAAACAGGTAGATCAATGAGACATATAAAATTTCCAAAGTGTTTTTGTTTTACTGCCCAGTTTGGAAATAAACTCTTGACAACAATTAGATCTGCATGTCTCTAAAAGAAAAAAATAATTAATTTCAAGTGAATTAAAATGTGTTAAAGAATGAAAGTTTATGGGAGCTGGAGAGATGGCTCAGAGGTTAAGAGTGCTATTTGTTCTTCCAGAGGTCCTGAGTTCAATTCCTAGCAACTACATGGTGGCTCACAACCATCTATAATGACATCTGGTACTCTCTTCTGTATACTGTATACATAATAAATAAATCTTAAAAAAAGAATGAGAGTTTATAATTATTAGTTTTAGCAATAATGCTTAGAAAAAAGAAGGGCATTTTCCAAAGAGGAGGTAAGACAAGACTTTGCATGTTGATGCAGTGGGGATGGACAGCATATGGTGGATGACAAAGCGCAGATCAGTAACATGTAAGAACACACAGGCTGGGTTATTCTTTCTTTCTTAGATGAAGTCTTTCTATGTTACCAGAACTGGTCTTTTTTTTTTTTTTTTTTAAACTTCATTTATTTATTTATTTATTTATTTATTTATTTATTTATTTATTTGCCTTGGTGTTTGCCTGGAACTGGAACTAGAGACAGTTGTTAGCTGCCATGAGGGTGCTGGGAATCGAACCCGGGTCCTCTGGAAGAGCAGACGGTGCTCTTAAACCACTGAGCCATCTCTCCAGCCCCCAGAACTGGTCTTTTTTTTTAAGAAAAAAAATGTTTTTAAGATTTATAGCTGGGTGGTGGTGGAGCACATCTTTAATTCCAGCTTCTTTTGGGTGGAGGCAGGTGGATCTCTGAGAGTGAGGCCAGCCTGGTCTACACAGGAAGTTCCAGGACAGCCAGGACTACATAGAGAAACCCTGTATTAAAAACAAAAGCCAACAATATACTTTATTGCACAAACTCAGGTGCTGGGATTATAAATATGCATCACTGTCTGGTTTATGTGACAATAAGGATCCAACACAGGGCTTCATGTATTAGCATAGAGGCCAAACAGCAAAGCCAGGCAAGTAAAGGCACCTGACACCTAGCCTGACAACTTGAGTCTGATCTCCAAGACCCTCATGATAGGAGAACCAATTCCTGCTAGCTGTCCTCTGACCTCCATACACATGCCCACATGTCACTTATACACACACAAGTAATGATAAAATACTTTTTTAAAAAAATTATTAAAATAATTAGGCTGGAGAGATGGCTCAGTGGTTAAGAGCACTGACTGTTCTTCCAGAGGTCCTGAGTTCAATTCCCAGCAACCACATGGTGGCTCACAATCATCTATGATGACATTTGGTACCTTCTTCTGTATACTGTATATATAATAAATAAATAAATCTTTCAAAGAAATTCACAGAGCCAGGTGTGGTGGCCCCATGCTTTTAATTCCAGCACTCGGCTCTCTTGAGTTTGAGGCCAGCCTGGTCTACAAAGCAAGTCCCAGGACAGCCAGGGCTGTTACATAGAGAAACCCTGTCTCTAAAAAACCAACCAACCAAAGAATTAACAATAGCAGCAGGAGACAGAAATCAGTGCCAGGTAAAAGTACAAATCCATTACATAAAGCCCTCTCTATACTAAAGAAAGCCCATAGAACCCACAAAGAACCAAACCTCTTGCAAAACCCAGGGAAATAAGCTAACTTCTCAAGTAAAAGGTCTGCCTTTAAGGAAAGGTCTGCTTCCATCAGAACACTGGTGTGAGATTTCTCTAGCTTCCTCAGGTCTGGTTTGAAGGATTTCAGAACAACCCTAAATCGTTCCAAATTCTATCATGCTGACCTGTGGTGTCAGCAGTAACCCATCAACCATTCAGTTCCTTCCAGAAAGCCCATTGACTGGAACATTTCCTGATAGTGTGTCAGTGAAGGTAACAATGACATTTGTTTTGGACAGGAGTCTGGTGTCTTAGCTGGGGATGTAGTAAAGGGCAAGGCCTAACTGAACATACTGTGTGACTTCTAATGAACAGCTGAGAAAATTAAACTAGCATTTGTGGCAACCTTCGGGTGTGGTGTAATTAACCACCACCCAAGACAGTTACAACCCTTCAGTTCAGGCTATCCCTCTGCTTTACCGGATCTGATAAAAAGTACTTCCTAAGTCCACTTTACTCCTGAGCACAAAGGTGGCTGTTTTCACAATGGGTGACTGTATCTCCTTAACTGCTCGTAGGGATAAAGGCTCAGTCCAAGTCTAGTCATTTGCAGTTCTACTTGTCTTCAGGTTCATTTCACTACACTCTGTCAGAAAGTGCTTCAGGAAACCCTTTACTACACCATAGACCAGAAAACAAAGCCTTGTCTTCAGGTTCTTAGGGTGGTATCAAATCCCAGGAGTATCAAATGCCTAAGGAGTACTGGGGAACTAAGCCAAATCACTCATTTTATAGATACAAAAACCAAAACCCAAGGTGACATGATCACTTAGCAGCTGAGTCTTAGGCTGCAGGTGTTGCCACTGTATTTTGCTGTCTTTACTAACTAACTAAGAGAAAAAAAAACCTGCAATTTAGATCTTGTAACAATTAAGAAACCTCCAGGTTTACTTATCCTGATAGAGAACCACCTCAATCTAGACTGACAAAGAGCTGATTAGACTACAGATTTATAAGATGCATCAGCCTTACTTCTAAAAAGCCAAACTCCTCTTGAATATGAATACTCATGTACAGTTTAACCTATTATTAAGGAGTTCTTATGTGGAAACCCCAAAGGGAAAATAAGTCTCAATTACACAGCAAATTTTTCAGTCCTGATAATAATCTGAAACTGTCAATTTTGCTCTTTATACTTCCTTAGAGATTCCCTGGGCAGAGAGAGTGGTGGAAAGGGAAGAGGTCAAAGAGAGTGTGGGTAGGTGCTCTAGTTAAATTTAAATTATCTACAAACAACTGTATTTATGACATAATTGCCACCCTCACTTGCCAGATGTTGCCAAACATTATGATAAAAGTTAAACAGCATGAAATTCCCTGGCTCAGATACCTGGTCAGACCCCAAAAGAATCCCCAGGTCTGAAACACACTGGCAGGTTATCTACCTTTACCAACTAAGTCCACAGCACCATTTTCCTTTCTCCAGTTGGCTGGATTGATTTAATCATGTGATTCCATATAACACAGATCAAACAGCAGAGCTGCTTATGCTACTGAGATATATAATTTCTGAGATGAAAGGACCAACAGAACACCTCCCAACCTGCTCATTGCACAAGAAAAGAAATCAAGGCCCACAGAGGTGAAGTGACTTGCTCAAGATACCACAGACAGTTAACCATAGACACAGGGCCGGCTCGAGGCTCCACCTCCCAATCTGGTCTTTTGTCCATTGCCCCTAAACTATAATTTTACTACTTTAAATCATAGTTCTCTGAGAACCATAAGCCTAAATTATTTCAGGCCTGAAATTCCCCCTTAGAACCCTGTTGGGATAGATGAACATCAGCATTCTGCTTTGATATAAGGGTTAGCTCTATCTAGGGAGACTAAAATGTAATTTATAGAATCTCTAAAGATATGTACTATATATACCATACAGCATAGCAAATTAGACAGAGTGAGGTCTTTTTTTGTGTGTGTATGTAAGTTTGCTTTCATGTACCTAAGGAAACCAGAGATGGCACTGAATTCTCTACAACTGTAGTAACAGATGACTGTTAGCCATCATGTAGGTGCTAGGAACTAAGCCTGGGTCCTCTAGAAGAGCAACCAAGTGCTCTTACACACTAAGCCATCTCTTCAGCCCCCAGGGTGAAGTATTTTTTTTTTAAAAAAAAAATTCTAGATGAAAATTCCTGAGATCCTACTATCTATGTAAATGTGTGAGAATAATATTACAAAAAGTCACAGCCTTAATCATCATTAAAAAAATTCCTACAGCGGGGCCGGAGAAATGGCTTAGAAGTTAAGCGCATTGACTGCCCTTTCAGAGGTTCTGAGTTCAATTCCCAGCAACCACATGGTGGCTCACAACCATCTATAATGAGATCTGGTGTTCTCTTCTGACATGCAAGCAGAATACTGTGTACATAATAAATAAATCTTATGAGTTGGAGAGATGGTTCAGCAGTTAAGACCACTGACTGTTCTTCTGGAGGACCTGAGTTCAATTCCTAGCATCCACATGGCAGCTAACAACTGTCTGTAACTCCATGATCTCACACTTTTACACAGTTATACATTCAGGCAAAACACCAATTCACATAAAAATAAATAAATATTTTTTAAAAATCTTTAAAAAAAAAATCCTATAGCACACACCAATCCAATCCAGACCTTTTTCTTTCTTTCTTTTTAAAAAAATGTTTATTTTATTTTATGTGAATTGGTGTTTTGCCTGCATATATAATTGTGTAAGGGTGTCAGATCTTGGAATTACAGACAGCTGTTAGCTGCCATGTGGATGCTGGGAATTGAACTCAGGTCCTCTGGAAGAACAATCGGTGCTCGTAAGCTCTGAGCCATCTCTCCAGCCCCAGACCTTTTTCCAATTAAAAAAAAAAAAAAATGTTTTAAATGACATTAAAATTTACATACTTAAAGTATACATGTTTTGATATAGAATGAATAGTCAAACTATTATAATTAACAAATTCATTACTTCACATCTCATCTTGTGTGTATGTGGTGAGAACATTTAATATCTAGTCTCTTAACAATTTTCAAGGACAGGCAAGATGGCTCAGCAGGTAAAGACACTTGCTGCCAAGCCTGAAAACCTGAGATCAATCCCATGAACTTACATAGAAGAGAATACACAATTGTCCTCTGACCTGCACATGTATGCATAAATAAGTGTATACACAAACACATACATACACACAATTAATTAATAAAAATGTAATGAAGAACAGTAGTTAAAACAACCAGGAACACAAAATACTGTTAATAACTGTAGCCACCATGTTGTACAGTAGGCCTCCTGAACAGTCCAGTTCTAATGATCTAAAAAGGTCTCTGTCATGAGATGATGAGGATAGAATCACTGTTCACTGCTTTGATGAAGATAGTTACTCGTAGTGTATA
Source organism: Sigmodon hispidus (assembly GCA_004025045.1). Taxonomy (NCBI): domain Eukaryota; kingdom Metazoa; phylum Chordata; class Mammalia; order Rodentia; family Cricetidae; genus Sigmodon; species Sigmodon hispidus. The sequence goes on along the minus strand of PVIH01004673.1, from coordinate 112,967 downwards.
TAAGGAAACACACATTACTGACTGGTATGAGACAACTTACTTCAACAGCAGGAATCATTTTAACCAGCCATGAATTGATGGGCCTCCCAAAGTAGGTAATGACTGTTTCACTATTAGGAATAAAATGCTCACACAAAAAAAGGGTATCAAACATAACACTTCTTGTAGAAAAATGTCTTACTGGCCGTGACAGCACATGCCTAATCTCAGTACTTGGAAGCTAAAGGAGAAAGGATGGGGAATTCAAATTCAGCCACTCTGGCTCAAAGACTTGTCCCCAGGTAGGGGAGCACAGTGGAGATAGTTCAGTGGCTTGAACTAAAGTGCTTGCTACAAAAGCATGAGGATCTGAGTTCAGATCCCTAGCATCTATATAAAAGCCAGGAACAGCAATTCATTCCTATAACACCAGTACTAGGGGGCAGAGGCAGATGGATCCTGAGGGCTCACTGCCCAGGTGATATAGTCAAAACAGTGAGTTCTAAGTTTGGTGAGAGACCCTGTTTCAAACAATATGCTCAAGAACAATAAAGGAAGACACTTGGTGTTGACATCTAGCCTCTACATATACATGCACAGAGAAGTGTGTGCACACACAGATGAGCACACACACAAATATACCCCCCCCACACACACACACACAATGCCATCAGATTCCCTAATTTCAACATGGGTTTCTTACATATTTGGACATAAATAGGTAAGCATAAAAACTACTTGGAAGGCTATGTTGGAACAACCAAATCTACAGACCTGTGTTTTTGGGTTTTTTTTTAAAGTTTACTTATTTATTATGTATACAGTATACAGAAGAAGGTACCAGGTGTCATCATAGGTGGTTGTGAGCTACCATGTGGTTGCTGGGAATTGAACTCAGGACATCTAGAGAAACAGTCAGTGCTCTTAACCTCTGAGCCATCTCTCCAGCCCCGACCTGTGGCTTTTAAATGGAGAAATGAAAGAACAAAGCCAGAGGAAGCAATTGGCATAGAGCACCAGTGCCTTCTCTAGCTTATCAAATGGTGGGGAGGAAACAGAAGCAGGAAGGAGTACGCACAGGGAGACAGCAAGTTTCTGTGTTCAAAAAGAAGCCTTTCCAGATACCAAGCAACAGAATCTGCCCCTGAAGAAAGAAAATGGCTGTCCAGGGCAGAGATGGAGGTGGGATGTACTTTTCACATTCTCCTGCACATGCCCAGTTCTCCCAGAATCTCTCTTCCTAAGGTCACCAATCTGGTCAGGCTCTGTGTACTCTGGAGGCCATCCAACCTTACTGCCAACTTCTCTGGGTCCTTGGGCATCTGCACAGTGAGGTAAGGATACTAAACTTTCACACTTTGTTTTGCTTTACTCCTTCATGAAAACTGAGAAATAACAACATCTCTCTAAATCCTAAGAAGCAAAACAAATATTAAGAATTTCAAAGTGGGGCTGGAGAGATGGCTCAGCAGTTAAGAGCACTGACTGTTCTTCCGGAGCACCTAAGTTCGATTCCCAGCATCCACATGGCAGCTAACAACTGTCTGTAATTCCAAGATCTGACACCCTTACACAGTTACACATGCAGGCAAAACACCAACTCACATAAAATAAAAATAAATATAAAAAAAAATTTCAAAGTGGATAAGAATGTAGTTCATTTGGTACAGTGCTTACCTAGCATTGAGGCCCCAGGCTGGATCTCTAGCACCATTCTTTTCTAATCTTAGCCCTTGGAAAGTGGAGGTGGAAGGTTCAAAAATTAAGGTCATTCTTAACTACATATGGAGTTTGAGACCAGCCTGGGATACACCTGAGATTTCTGTCTCAAAAATTAATTAGTTAAGTAGTAAAAAAATAAAAAATGTCAAAGCAAGGATTATGTAAATGTAATGAAGAACACTTAACAAAGGATATTGGTAGTAGCCAAGGACATCATCAGAAAACAAATAAAACTCAAAAACCTGATTATCCACTCTGTCTTAAACATGGTTACTCCCATCTCTCACAGACGGACAGCAACAGTACACTGGATGGTGCCGCCAGAGAGAAGGTGGGAAGGGGAAGGAAGGTAGAAAATGTGTTTACTCTGTGATGGTTCAGCAAGAGTTTAAGCAGTGAAAAGATTTTCACCAAAACACTGCCATTTTTACATCCTGGGATTGTACTTCAACCATATAAAAACATCTTACACAATATCCATTTTCTTTCTCTTTCTTTTCTTCTTTCTTTCTCTCCTCCTCCTCTTCTTTTGGTTTTTAATTTTTTTTTTTTTTTCAAGACAGCTTCTCTGTGTATCTATCTATCCCTGGCTGTTCTGGAACTTGCTCTGTAGACCAAACTGGCCTTGAATGTAGAGATCCTCCTGCTTCTGCCTATTTCTGAGTGCTGATGATACTGAACAATTCAACAAATATCTATTAGAACAATGTAGTGCCTAGCTATTATGCTATGGTTGTTAAAAGGCCATATTCTGGAGTCAGACCACCAGTAGGCAACCTGCGCTTTGGCTTTCTCATCCATAAGAAAGAAATAAATAGGAAAACTCTGAAGCACCTAGTAAAATTTAAATAAACAAATGTGTGTGTGTACATGTCTGTGTGATTTTAAACGAGTACATACAATGTGTTAGAGCCATGAAAATCTACTCGTGATTAAAAAAAAATAATAGCTGGACATAGCAGTGCACATGTCATCTGTAATCTCACAACTGGGCAAAGAGGTAAGAATTAGAAGCTCACAGTTATCCTTTGCTACATAGATAGTTCAAGTCTTAGACTTTACCTACATGAGACTCTATCTCAAGGGAAAAAAAAATGGAGGGGGCTAGAAAAATGGCTCAGAGAGTAAAGACGCTCAAAACTAAGCCTGGTAACTTGAATTTTATCCTGGAAGCTATATAGTGTTAGGAGAACCAGCCCACAAGTTGTCCTCTGATCTATTTGTGTGTACGTGCACACACACACTTTTTAAAAAACTGATAATAACAAAATACAATAATAATAATCATTATAGAAGAAATCTAACTTCTGCCCTCACAGAGTCTATAATCCATTAAAGAGTCAGAGTAGTCAATCTCACAGACAGAAAGCAACAAACTTTTGTAAGCACTATGGAAGAGACAGAAAGAGCCTCAGAACGTAACAGAATATGATCTTGTCTTTTGATGAGATGGGTTGGGCTTCAAGGGTGGATGGATATTTTGTATCAAAAGTTTTCTTGAGTTACTTGTAGTGATATGTTACATATTTAATAAAACCTGAAATATAAGAGATCAACCCACAGTCAGACTAGGCAGAGGTAGCTCCAACAGTTCCAAGGATAACAGAGCAGTGGTAACTCACAAAGCTCTAGGAGTTCTGGATTTCTGTGAGTACAAGGCCAAACAGCTAGGCTTCAATGGCACCTTTAATCCAGACACAGGGAAAGCCAGGAGTGGTGACCTACGCCTTTAATCCCATAACTCCAGAGACAGAGATCTTTCTGTGTTTCTGTGAGTTCAGGGCTGACTACCAAATAGAGTAACTCATACCTTTAATCTTAAACTAGATAAAATACACCTAGTCAAAAAAAAAAAAAGTATTTAGTACAAGCTTTTAAAAACAACAACAATTAGGGCTGGAGAGATGGCTCAGCAGTAAGGAGCGCTGACTGTTCTTCCGGAGCACCTGAGTTCGATTCCCAGCATCCACATGGCAGCTAATAACTGTCTATAATTCCAAGATCTGATACCCTTACACAGTTATACATGCAGGCAAAACACCAATTCATACAAAATAAATATTTAAGAAAACTAACAACAATTATAAACAACCAAAAACAAGGCTAAAAAAACTAAAATATAACTAAATAAAATTTATAATTTTCCTCTCTCAAATACTTCAGTCTTTCCCCGGGGTGACTTTTAATATAGTAGAGAGAAATCTAGAACCCTAGACCAAGATAAGTCACTACATTATAATTTCCATTACAGGCGGTTGGCAAGGACTTATAGGATTTATCAATCTCTTCCAACTACTCCCTGCCTCACTCAGCTTCCTGTTCGCTGACTCTTCAGTTTCTCTGACTTGCTAGTTCACTTATTCCAACCCCACTCTCAGACTGGACCCTTGTTTTTATCCTACACATGTACAAAGGGATTATTATGTAGAACCCCCAAAACTTACAAAATTTATGCCTTCAAGGAGCTGACCATTCAGCAGAAGAATCATGTAAGGAAGGCAATGAAAAAACATGTTCCACGATGGTGCCTCCCAACAGCTGACTTGGCAACATCACCAATCCCTGCCCAGAACAATTGCCTTCTTCGGAACCACTCTACCTTCCTAGCCCAGGTCCTCACACTCCTGTGCCTAGCTTGTGTCCATTTGACTCTAAAACTTGTGAACAACCCTCTCAAACTCAAAATTCAAAAAACCCAAAATTGCTGGATGTGGCTGCACACACATTTAATCCCAGCACTCATGAGACCGAGGCAGGTGAATCTCTGTGAGTTTGAGGCCATCTTGTTCTACACAATTGTTTTAAGAAAGCTGACAGTACATAGTTAAACTGTCTTGTAAATAAACAAACAAAACAAAACAAAAAAGCAGTGTTTGAGCATAGGCCCATGAGTCTGACATATGCTTAATAATTTTGGGGAGGGGTAGTGACTGAATAGAACAGAGGTGATGTGGGGTGCTGTAGGTAGGGCTCTGTGCAGGGGCTTTCCCAATTCTCCAGGTATCAGCTGTTGTTTGTTTTTGAAACAGAGTTTCTCTATGTAACAGCTCTGGCTGTCCTGGAACTTGCTCTGCAGACCAGGCTGGCCTCAAATTCACCAAGATCCACCTGCCTCTGCCTCACCACCCCTATGACTAAAGGCATGTGCTACCAACACCTGGCTTCAGCTTTCAGTTCTATTAGCTAAGAAAGAGTTCTTTCTGTGAGCACCCATAACTTACCAGGACTTCACCTCTCCTTGGGCTTTGCTGTCTTCTTCTAACCCCAGCACATATGCCCAAAATCCACATAGAGCCTATAGAAATCCTGATGCCTTTAAACAGAGTCATTCTTAATCCTGACTTGCCTGCCACACCCTGGTGTCTTCACTTATCTCAAAATATTGCAACACTGGATATTATTATCTAGTTCACTTTAAGGTTTAGGGTAGGGAAAGAAATACCAATTAATTTTTTTAAAAACTAAAACAAGGGGCTGGAGAGATGGCTCAGTGGTTAAGAGCACCGTCTGCTCTTCCAAAGGACCCGGGTTCAATTCCCAGCACCCACATGGCAGCTAACAACTGTCTGTAGTTCCAGTTCCAGGCAAACACCAAGGCAAATAAATAAATAAAGTTTAAAAAAAAAAAACTAAAACAAATAATAAAAAGAAAATGCTGTAGGGACTAGAAGGCTGATTTCTAGCTATAAACACAAGCTATAGATTCTTAAAGCATCCACCATCTAAACCTAAAGGGAGAACCCTCCTCTTCAACCACAGATCAGATAGGGGACTGAGCTTTCCCTCGCCGTAAGAACTCTAGAAGTTTCCAAGTACTCAGCCCTCAGAGCAGGAACAGGGCTGGTCTTAGAAGAAGCAGTGGTTTGATTCTCTGTTAGTTAAGCAGCAAAACTATAGATAAACATCTCAATCACTCTGTGTAAGGAAATGTTTCTTCTTTCAAAAACCAGACCATGACAATTGGAAAATGATCATCAAGAGAATTATGGGGAAAGATTGCTGGATCAAGCAGAGCAAACAGTACCTCTGAGGTGAGAGACTCTTCAAAGCAGGTTTTACAACAACTTTCTTAAAGTTTTTAACTTCTTTAGTGATGTTACAGATGCTACTATAATGAGAAGAAACTTTAATTTTGGTTAATGTAAAACACATACACGGGGGGCTGGAGAGATGGCTCAGCGGTTAAGAGCACCGTCTGCTCTTCCAGAGGACCCGAGTTCGAGTCCCAGCACCCACATGGCAGCTCACAACTGTCTGTAGTTCCAGTTCCAGACAAACACCAAGGCAAATAAATAAATAAATAAAGTTTTAAAAAAAAAAAATAAAATAAATAAAAAAAAAAAAAACACATACACGGGGCTGGAGAGATGGCTCAGTGGTTAAGAGCACCCTCTGCTCTTCCAGAGGACCCGGGTTCAATTCCTAGCACCCACATGGCAGCTCACAACTGTCTGTAGTTCCAGTTCCAGGCAAACACCGAGGCAAATAATTAAATAAATAAATAAAAGTGTTTTTTTAAAAAAAAAACAACAAAAAAACACATACACATCATGCACATTTGGTAACAGAGTCATTACAAAAATCAAGAAACTACTGAGAAATTTCCCTAATTTTAAATTTTTTCTCATTGCCATTAAAAAATCAATAATAGGAGCTCTTGGATTTGCTCAAGATTTTCAAACATATCTGAAATCATACACAATGAAAATTGCTGTTACTCCTCCAGAAGATGAAACATGAAACAAGCTGAATACAGACCTGTGTGTTGACCTCCACTAAGTAATGTGATGCTTATCAGAATGCTATGCTAGGAACAGTGCTCAAGAAAGCTCCTGTGTTTCCAGTGTCCTCCAGGACAGTTGAGCCTTACTTGATGGAAACACACCCAGTGACTCACCAGGTCCCTACTCTCTGGCTCTGCTCTATACATTCCCCTTATTTAAAAACAATACAAAACACATTTTTAGACATTTATTTAGTGTGTGCATAAGTGTGTGTCTGCGTGCATGCATACATAGAGGTCAGTTTTTGAGGAAAAGTCAGCTTTCCAGAGTCAGTTTTCCTCTTCTACTGTGTTGGTTCCAGGGGGCTAACTCAGGTAGTCAGGATCTGTCTCAAGTTAATTTATTCACTGAGACATCTTACTGACCCCTAAAGAATATTTTAAACAAATAGAATAGGCCAGGTGCTGGTGGTGCATGCCTTTAGTCCCAGCACTTGAGAGACAAAGGCAAGTGGATCTCTGTGAGTTTGAAGCCAGCCTGGTCTACAGAGTATGTTACAGGACAGTCAGGCTACACAGAGAAATCCTTTCTCAAAAACAAAACTAATAGTTGTATGCACTTATATATAATCAATATGTTTTTTAAAATCTATATAATATGCCATAATCAAGTAAGAGTAATTGACAAATCCATCATTTCATGTATCATTTCGAATGTTTCTAATAACATTCAAAATTTGGGGCTGGAGAGATGGCTCAGTAGTTAAGAGCACTGGTTGCTCTTGCAGAGGATCCCACTTGGATTCTCAGTGCCCATACTGTGGCACATAGCTGTCTGTAAGTCTTGTTCTAGGAACGTGATGCTTTCTTCTGTTCTCCACAGGGACCAGATACACACAAGGCAAACAGACATATATACAGGCAAAACACTCACACAATACAAATAAAGATATAAATTTTTTAAAAGAAACATTCAAAATCCTTTTCAACCATTTCAAAATCTTTCATAAATTATCACAAACTACATTCTATTGCTACCAAACTGATGTGAAATGTCTTTCTGTATGCTGTAAATTACCACTGGATAATAAAGGAACTGTTTTGGCCTATGGCTAAGCAGCACAGGTGAGAATTCCAAGCATAGATAATGGAGGACAGGATCAAGGGAGATGCTTCAAGCTGCCGTCCAAGAGAGCAAGATGTAAGGAACATAGGTAAAACCACTAGCCATGTGGCAAGACACAGATTAATAGAAATAGGTTAAATTGTAAGAGCTAGCTGTTAAAGAGCCTAAGCCATAACGCTAAACAGTTCGTGATTAATATAAGCCTTGGTGTGATTATTTGGGGCTAAGTGGGACTGCAGATCTGGACCTCAGATCAGAAGGGCCAGAAACTTCTGGCTACACCAAACTCCCTTTAATTACCTACCTATATATTAAAATATATATATTTATTTATCTATCTATTTGGGAGAAGGGGCATAGGCCAGGGTATATGTGTAGAGGTCAGAGGATAATGTGGAATAGTCAGTTCTCTTCTTCCACCATGTGGGCTCTGGGGATGGAGTTCAGGTCATTGGGCTTGGAGGTCAATGCCTTTACCTAGTGAGCCATCTCACCAGTAACTAACTAAATTTTAATTACCTGCCCTCTCTAACTTCTTCACCTCATCCCCTGCCAGACTCTAGAACATCCACTTTTCTCTCGAAATGGGCTCTTAAGCTATGTAGCTCAAGTTGTCTTTAACAACAAAGCCTCTCAAATTCTGGGATTATAGGCATGTGCCACCATCCCTTGTTTGGTAACCACTATTCTACTATCTTTATTACTGAAATCAGCTTCTTTAGCTTGCACATGTGAATAAAAATATATAGTATAAGTCTTTCTACGTTTAGCTTGTTTCACTTAACATTATGTCCTCCAGTTCCATTCATCTTATCATAAGTGACAGGATTTCATTCTTTTTTCATGACTGAAAAACATTCTTTTTTAAAAAAAAAATTATTTATTTATTTGTATAGAAATATTTTGCGGGCTGGTGAGATGGCTCAGTGGTTTAGGAGCACTGGATGTTCTCCCAGAGGTCCTGAGTTCAATTCCCAGCAACCGCATGGTGGCTCATAAATATTTGCCTGCATGTATATCTGTTTGCCACATGTGTGCCTTGTACCTATGGAGGCCTGAATAGGGCATCAGATCCTCTAGAACTAGAGTTTACAGGTGGCTGTGAGCCACTATGTAGGTACTGAAAATTGAACCCTGGTTCTCTGCAAGAGCAGCCAGTGCTCTTAACCACTGAACAATCTCTCCAGCCCCGACTAAATAACATTCGTGTGTGTGTGTGTGTGTGTGTGTGTGTGTGTGTGTGTGTGTGTGTGTATCTCACATTTTCTTTATCTGTTCATCTACAAATGAGCACCTACGTTGATTCTCTACCATGGCTATTGTGAGTAGTGGCACATTAAACATAGGACATAGCTGTGTCCTTGGTGAACTGACTTCTAGGAAAGCACATGCTTCACCCTTATACTTTAAAGGTCCAACTTACTCCCTTCATAAACACCTTTCATCCACTTCCCTCATCTACTTCATTCTTGCTATGACAGTCCCACTTGCATTCTTTAACATCACAAGGATGTTTTCACTTGTCAGTGTTAAAGTTCAGAGCTGCCACTGAGCCCCGCCCTCTGAGCTCTGACTTCATCCCCATTTAAAGCAAAGTCCCCACATGCAACTCCTCTTTTTTTTCTTTTTCCCCTCTTGGGAGCCTCCATTTCACTCTTCTCTCTCCTTTCTCCTTCCTTTTCTCTTTTTCTTTCTTCTCGCCATCTCTGCTATTATAATCATAACCTCTCTGTTAATCATAACCATATGCATCCGACAACAAAGCTCTTTTCTTTTTAAAAATACTTATTTTTATTATTTTACGTGAATTGGTGTTTTTTGCCTGCATGTATAACTGTGTAAGGATGTCAGATCTTGGAATTACAGACAGTTGTTAGCTGTCATGTGGTTGCTGGGAATCAAACTCAGGGAATCGAACTTAGGTCCTCTGGAAGAACAGTCAGTGCTCTTAACCAATGAGCCATCTCTCCAACCCTAAAGCTCTTTTCTACATAGACACAGCATTAAGAGTCTCCTGCTATCCACCACTGCCTTCTGCCACATTCTCATGTTCCCATGTGCATCCATAGAAACCCACCACTAGATAACCGGGTATATTTGAACCATGCCAAAATACACACAAAATCCTAACAGTCAGGGTTTCGGGAGGAAACCTGGAAAGCTGGGTTGTTTTAATTCCCAAGTCTCTTAATAAACAAAGAAAGTAAAAAAAAAAAAAAAAAAGCAAAAATAAGTGTTGAGTATCATTAATAAAAAAAAAAAAAATGGGGTCTGGAGAGATAGTTCAGCAGTTAAGAGCACTGACTGATCTTCCAGAAGACCCAGGTTCAATTCCCAGCACCCACATGGCAGCTCACAACTGTCTATAACTCCAGTTCCAGGGGACTTGACACTCTCATACAGAAATACATTCAGGCAAAACACCAATGCATATGTAAAAATAAATAATTTTAAAAACTATTATTTTTTTAAAAATCTGTAGAGACTTCTTGCAGTTCGGTTATTAAGTATAATTAAGTGTATTTGTCTATAAGGCCAGCTATCAGGTAGTTCTAATAATAGCACTCATCAGTTTGTGCTCAAAAAATAATATTTATGGTTCTTATGTTAGCCTGCTTTTTAAATGTAACAAAAGAAAATGTTGACTAGCTGGAGAGTTAGCCCTCTCAGTAATGTGCTTGTTGTGCAAGGGTAAGGACCTAAGTTTGATCCTTAGCACCATGTAAAAATCCAGAATTGTGATGTGCACTTTTAATCCCTATTCCTGGAAATCGGAGCAGGCAGATCCTTGAGGCTTACTGACCAGCCAGCCTAGCCTAATTAATAAGGTCAAGTCTGTGTGAAAGACCCTGTTTCAAACAATTAAATTAGGAGTTAGAGAAATTGCTCAGCAAATAAGATCCCTTACCCCTCTTGCCCAAGACCCTAGTTTAGTTTCCAGCATCCACATGACAGCTCACAACCATCTGTAAATAAAATTAGATAAATGAATTTTAAAAAACAAATTAACAAACAAAACAACCCGAGGAACAACTTCCAGGTTGACTAGAGGCTGGATGACCTTTGGCGTCCATATGCATTACCACACTTGAACATTCCACACAAACACACACTAAGTTGAACAATAAAACATAGTAGAAAAAAATATTACTTGGTTCTCTATCATTTTTAGTTCTGCCACTCACTAGCAGAATCATTCCCACCTCTCCATAATGAACTGGTCTGGGGTACTCTGTGACATCACTGAAACACATAACTGCACTTATTCTGTCAAGATCAATACACAGGAAGGCACAGGGATTATCTAAAGGCCTCTTCCTGGAGTTTAGGACATTTTTTTAAAAGACGCTAGGCTGTGTGCCCAGAGATTTTGATTTACTTCATCTGGAATAGTAGCTGGGCATGAAGCTTTAAAAGCTTCCCTGGTTATTCTAGGTGACTAATTTGAGTCCAGGCTAGAAAGCATTGCTGCAAGTAACACATCCTTGGTGCAGCTGTGGCCTTCTGTGCAGATGTTTCTCTCACACCTGCAGGGCCCCTCAGGAGTCATGGGCCATTAATTTTAAGAAATATGATTTACCTTAGTCAACAAGCTCCTCTGACTTGGCCAGAGGTCAGTGGCAACATCAGGTTCTGGGGATCTGACAGCAGTGTTTGTTCAGAAATGTAGGAAGAAATTCAGTTTCCATGACAAACACTAAGACATAGACAAACAACTGTCCCCTCATCTGAGATGGGGGAGGAGAAATAATCCACTGAAGAACAATGTGGTTTTGAATTATAATTATAAATCAGTCCACTAACTAAGAAAATTATGTTTAATACATGAAGCAATCCTGGATCAAGGGTCATTTTTTTCATAGTGAAACCTCACACTGAGTAAAGAATGAAATGTACCTGGACTGATCACCATCATTAATCTGATGGGGGTTGGCAATGGAAAACAATGAATCTCACTTGTGACATGAGGCGCTTATGAAGAAGATGCCACATACTCAGGTTGTGTCTACCCACCCAAGCAAATGTCCTAAAAACCCTCTAATTGAATTGAATTCAAGAGAGATCTAGTAATGGGCATACTCCTTTAATCCCAGCACTCAGGAGGCAAAGGCAGGCAGAGCTTTGTGAGCTTGATGCCAGCCTTGTCTACATTGAGTTTCAATACAGAGAAAGCCTGTATTGAAAAACCAAAACTAAAACCAAAAAAAAAAAAAAAAAAAGATTATAGAATAGACAGCCAAAATTGACATCTTTCGCCATCTTTTTTTTAGATCTTTTTTTTTTTTTAAAAAACTTTATTTATTTATTTATTTGCCTTGGTGTTTTGCCTGGAACTGGAACTACAGACAGTTGTTAGCTGCCATGTGGGTGCTAGGAATTGAACCCGGGTCCTCTGGAAGAGCAGAGGTTGCTCTTAACTGCTGAGCCATCTCTCCAGCCCCATCTTTCGCCATCTTAACTCTAAAAATCCACAAACCATTTGCTTGTGTTGGGCAGTGGTGGCTTGGCCTCCAATGGTAGCACACATCTTTAATCCCAACACTGAGGAGGCAAAGGCAGATGGATCTCTGAATTTGAAGCCAGCCTGGTCTACAGAGGGAGTTCCAGGACAGCCAGAGCTACAAGAGAAGCCTTGTTTCAGATAGATAGATAGATAGATAGATAGATAGATAGATAGATAGATAGATAGATAGATAGATAGACAGATAGATAGAAAGAAATATAAAATATCCCTCTGTTTTATTGTCTTACTGAACCTGAAAGGGAAATTCAATCTGTATTTGCCAAGTCCCTGCGCTACAGTGGGTCTGGCTAACACAGTATGTGAAACTCCACAGAGGAGGTTAAAAAGAAAAAAGAAGAGAAAAGAAAAACAAGACAAGGTCAAGAAGTCACATACACAACCCAAGGCACCTTCCTGTCCCCCAACACCCTATTATACTCTCCTTCACCTAAACTACTTTGAGTCTCTCTACATTCCAAGGGTCCTCCCTTATTCTTTCCTGTCATTGCAGCCCACTTCCCTGATACCAAAACTGCTTGAGAGGCAAGGCTTCTGCAGAAACAGCTTCATCTCTTCAGGGTTTCCTGGTGAAAACTTTGGCAAATTTGGTAATAAGAATTTTGTAAAGAACTTCTAACACGGGCTGGAGAGATGGCTCAGCGGTTAAGAGCACCGTCTGCTCTTCCAGAGGATCCGGGTTCGATTCCCAGCACCCACATGGCAGCTAACAACTGTCTGTAGTTCCAGTTCCAGGCAAACACCAAGGCAAATAAATAAATAAATAAAGTTTTTTAAAAAAATCAAAACAAATGAAATAATGTTTAAAAAAAAAAAAAGAACTTCTAAGACACAAGTTTTCAGTTTTGCTATCTCAGACATATTACCAGGCGAGAAGTTACCGAAAAACATGCACCTGCTCGGATATTATTAGCCAGCCCTCAAAGAAATGAGCTTAAACTGCAAATCTGGCTTAGTGGTCTCTTGAGCTTAACCCTCTGGAGTTGGGTCAGGCCACTAAAAAAGGACTGTCTTCTGACAGAGCTTCTCAGATAAAGGCAGTATCTCTAGCATAAGCTGAAGTTCCACACTACAACACAGGGTGGGAGGTCACAGCTCATGTGGGAGGAACACACACCATCTAAGTAAGCATTTTCCAGCTTACTAGCAAGCCCACCAGATAGATAGTCCTTCTCCAAACCCAGAGCCTCCTAGCAACCCTCCTTAGTCCACTCCTCAGGTTACCTAGGAGAGCTGTACTGATGAGTTCTAGCATAAGCCCCAGGACCAGAGAACTGCAAAGGTTAGGAGACAGTTCTTCAGAGAAAAGGAAGAGGATCTGGTCCAAAGTTCTTCCTACTACTCACATAGAACCTAGGACAGGTCGCCAGACCTCTCTGGCCCTGGCTTCTAATCTGTTTTTCTAGAGGATAAGGGTCTCAACCTGAGAGGGAAGGGCCATAGCTGGGAGGGAGTGGGGTGGTGGCATATACTTCACTTTCTAAGTCTGTAATGTATTCCCACTGCTACTGAGGGACTAGTGCTGTGCTCATAATGGTTTAGATCAAATGGCTGAGATTGAATGGAGCTGTGTCCCCAGAAGCCTGCACATTTATTCATATATGTCATACAGCTCAAAATATTTCTAGAACTTTATGGAAATTCCATCCAAAAGCTATACTCTTGAATCTCCTAAGTGGTTAAAAAAAATTTTTTTTTGATGATTTGGGTGTGGGTTTCATTTCAATAAACAAGTAAAAAACCTAACCCAGGGCTGGAGAGATGGTTCAGAGGTTAAGATCACTGACTGTTCTTCCAGAGGTCTTGAGTTCAATTCTCAGCAACCACATGGTGGCTCACAACCATCTATGATGACATCTGGTAGTATATATCTGTATACATAATAAATAAATAATTTTTTTAAAAGAAAAAAACTAATCCAAGTGTCTGCAATGAACTGTGATCAAACTAAGTAGTAACAGTTGTGGTTAAAATTGCAGTGTGACTCATGTAGAAGTTATATTCAGGGAAGACCAGAAGGAACTGGGAACTGCTTTAAATTATGTAAGAATAACTGGCTTAAGAGTAAATATATGTATTTTTAAGATTCCTTTTGTTTTAGAGTTATTGAAAGGTTATTTGGGTAGGACATGGTGACACACATCTGTTACCCCAGCTAGAAAGGCAGAGGCAAAGGATCATACAAGTTAGATTAGGCCAGCCTAATCTACACTTTGAGTCCCAGGCTAGCTAGGTTTCATAGGGAAATCATATCTCAAAAACAAAACAAAACAAAAAATTTATGAGTTATTTTGGTGCTGGGCATAGTAGCGTATTGCTTTAATCCCAGCACCCAAGAGGCAGAGGCAGAGGAATCTCTGTGTTCAAGGCCAGCCTGTTCAACTTATTGAGTTCCAGAACAGCCAGGGCTATACAGAGACCCTGTCTTCAAAAAAGTTATTTTCTCTTTAAGTTACTTAATAATAATTAAACCACATGATTGGAAAGTTATAAATGATATAACCAGAATTTTAAAAGGGTGGCAGATTTGTATACGTTGATTCTGATGAAGTAATTATTTTGAAAGTGACACAATCTTTTGGATAAATAGATCCAGGTATTTCCAATCATAGGGAAAGGAAAATAAAACCAAAACAACAATAGAAAAACAAAGTAAAAACTTTATTGTCAGCTGGCACTTTAATCTTCCTAAGAAAAATAGCTACATGAACAAGCCATGAAAAGAACAGGAGCCTCCAAAAAGACAATTAATACATTATGAACGGTCTTCAGGCAAAACTTTAAATGGCCTCATAAGCAAATATAAAGAATCTTATCTACAGGAGACAGGCTAGCATCAAAAGTAAAGGCACAGGATCACCCTGAGGAATTGCAGCGTGCTCGTGGGGGCTGCATCTGCTAGAAAGCTGATGAAACCACTGCGCTGCAAAGAAGCTATTTAAAAGGCCAGCATAGGGCTGGAGAGATGGCTCAGAAGTTAAGAGCACTGACTGTTCTTCCAGAGGTCCTGAGTTCAATTCCCAGCAACCACATGGTGGTTCACAACCATCTATGATGACATCTGGTACCCTCTTCTGTATACTGTATACAAAATAAATAAATAAATAAAACAAACCATAAGTCAAACATTTTTCACTCAATTAAAAAAAAAAAGCTTACTCTAAACTGACTGTCTTATCAATTTAAAGTTGATTTATGTTTTAAAAACATCCTACAGTTGAAGACATTGCTCGGTGGTTAAGAGCACTGGCTGCTCTTTCAGAAGACATGAGAGAGTTTGATTCCCTGCACTGAGTTGGCAGCTCACAACTGTCTATAACTCTGATCTGATATGGCCTCTGCAGGCACAAGGCACCTATGTGCTACATAGACATACATGAGGTAAAATAGCTGTACATATAAAATAAAAATAATAAAATTAACAAAACAAACATCCAAAGGTGCTTGAGGGTTCAGAAGAGAACTGTAAATCTACACATACAATCACAAATTTCAGTGCTAGAAACTATTCCCAGAAAATAATTAAGCAATTAAGATACATGCAAGAGTTTAGTAACAAGGTAGTTCATCACATTATTTATAATAATCAAAATTAAAAACACCCTCATTATCTAAAAGGTCAAATTATTGTGCATCCATTCATAAGTACTATGGAGACAGTAAAATCTTACAGAATTAAATTTACTGATAGAGAAATATCTCTGTGTTTCAGACTACCAAAGAAATTTGTGCACAGAAAAATGTCTGAAAGAATATAAGATATTAGAAAATTAGCCACCAGGGAAATGCATATCAAAACCACAATGAATTAAGCCATACCCACTAGAAAACTATAAGACACCAAGAGCCTGCATGTACATTGCAGGTAAGAATGTACACTGGTGAGGTTGATCTTAAAAGAATCTAGCCATCTGTCAAAAAGTTAAATATGTAGTTATCACATGATCCTGTAACTCTACACCAATAAAAACTAGCATCTAAGTGTTTTAGCAGCACCCACAGTAGCCCTAAAGTAAAAATAACTAACCCACATGACCATCAACTGCTAAGATGTGGTATGTTCACACATGGAAATATTATTCTGCAACTTAAAGGAATGAAGTACTGTTATGTTCTATATAAGTCAAAAAAACAGAGTGATGAATCAAAGAAGATAGTTACAAGACACAAATATTACATGATTCCATCTGTATGAATGTGCAAAAGGAGCAAATGTATTGAGATAGAAAGTAGGTTAGTATTGCCAGAGGACAGGAGGTTAAGGTGAAAATGGAGTAATAGCTAATGAGTATAAAGGTTTTGTGAGGTTTGTGTGTGTGTGTGTGTGTGTGTGTGTGTGTGTGTGTGTGACAAAGAAAATGTAAAAGGATTTGTGAAAATGGTTGTACAAGTATATCAATACACTAAAAACTATGGGATTAAACTTTATAATGAGGGAACTATCATGTCACAAAGCTATTGAAAATGTTAATGGAGGTTTTAATTTTATCTTGTTCTGTTTAATGCAAACTTATTTACCCTTTCTAACTTCAATAAAAATTATTGAGTTTTTTTAATTTGCCATATTATCATACAGAAAATAGCACACCTGTGCACATTCACACCCCTGAATAAAAGGCAATACACTTTTCCTTATAAGACTGGGGAAATGGAAACAACCCCACAACTCCAGCAAAGTAACTGCTAGGCAAACCATGGCTCACTGCTCTTCTAACCCAATCAATCAGGACCCTATTCCTCAACTTGTGAATGGACACAAAAGTTTGAATGATTTCTACATGGATGAGAGTTAAAATTTTTAAGAAGAAATGGAAGTAATGACCTTATGATTATGTTTCCCCATAGGTGCACTCATCCGCATACCTCTGTAATACGTCACTCTGAGGCAGACAAGTCTGTGAAATATGGTAAAGCTAAAGCCACAGCACAGTCTTCAGCATCCGGGAGACACAGCCAACCAACACCTTTATTATTCACAGAGTATGATTCATCGTCCCTATTTTTTAAGTCAGCACCACTCTCTAATCATCTTGCTCGGTGACGAGCTCCAAATTATTTGAAAACAATATGAGCTGAATCCATTAAAATGACATTAGATGTTTCTCCTCTGTAACATTTCTATGGAGAAAATATTTGATCATTTTAAAACACACAAAATATTAAAACTACAGATGACTTTAGATCTCAAAAGCCAAGAGAATTTCAATGAAAATTAAATAAACATTCAATGATTCTTCAACCTGAAAATAGCATGGAAAACCTGAAGCAAGCAAATAACTACCTCCTCTGGGTCCATGAAGGAGAACTATGAGACCAGACAGCTCGAAGAAACCTTTACATGGTTTACTGAATTCCTATTCAGGATTATGCTCTATCTTTAAACTTAAAAATTATTTATTTTTATTATAGTCATATATATAAATGTTTATCACATGCATGCCTGGTACCTGCAGAGATTAGAAGAAAGTGTTGATCCCATGAAACTGGAATTACAATCTGTTCTTAGTCTCCATGTGGGTGCTAGGACTCAAACCCAGGTCCTCTGTAAGAGCAATAATAAATGCCCTTTGTTTTTCAAAATAATTTACTTTTATGTGTATTGGTGTCTGCCTGTATCTCTGTGTGAGGGTGTTGGGTCCTCTGGAGCTGGAGTTTCAGACAGTTGTGAGCTGCCATGTGGGTGCTGGGAATTGAACAGTAGAACTGGTCCTCTGGAAGAGTAGACAGTGTTCTTAACCTCTGAGCCATCTCTCCAGCCTGTAAATGCTCTTTCTTTAGAGAAAGTCTCATATACAGTTTCTCTACTATTCTAAAGAAAGCTGAGTGAGTAGCTGAATTAATGAAACATATGTGTGTACAACTACAGTTTAAGATCAACTATCCCGATAACATCAGCAATGAAGCATCATATTCATAGCCACAGAATAAATAACATCATGTCTCCTGCTAGGATAACTCATGTAGGTGATGGCTATCAAAGAAAAATGATAAACAAGGCCATTTCTGGTTGAGATTTATCTCTCAGAGGCACATTGTGTTTCTTACAAATATGATCCTTGGTTTTCAGTATTTTTTTCCTTAACCCCCATCAAACCAAACACTGAGTAAATAAAGTTAATGTATCTTAACTGAGCTTTTTTTTTAAAGCATTTGATCTCATATGGTACCAATCTTTTCGATATAATTGGGTGAAGTGGCACCCATGTAAAATTAACCAACATTTAATATAAGATAAAGGTCTAGGAAGAAAGGAAAAACTCTAGAATGTGACTAACTCAGTACATTCTGGATTGGCAAAAGCAGCCTCCAGGACTTACTAATAAGTATGTTACTGCATTTTGGATCTTGTAGCCTAGCTTCTCAACCAATAATGAGTCAGTGTCTGGCTCAGTGAAAAACATGCTCCGAAAGAAAAATCACAGCATTGCCTCCAATGTACTAGCTGCTTTATCAATCAAAACAAAACATCACCACCACAGCAAAAATTCCTTGCCAAGGCATAGTAAAACATTTAAAATGATGTAGAGTAAAAGGCACTTTGGTAGGGAGATAAAGAGAACACATATTCACTATCTATTATGTGCAAGGTACCTTCTTTCTCAAGCACTGGCTGTCCCCATTTCACACATCAGGAAACCTGAGAAAAATAACTTGCCGGAGGACACAGCTAACAAGTTATCTGTTAGAACTCAGGTCTGTCTAATTTAACTTAACAGCTGTTGTGTTCTGCCCAAAGTCTTTGCTGCCTACTCAAGTACAAATTCTGCTCTAACTTCAAATTTTAAAATACTAATTCTTACAATGTTTGGAGTTGAAATCTTTTATTAGAAGAAAATTCTGAAAGTAAAATCCTGACCTTTCATCTAAATAGGTTACAGTAAAATCACCTTTGATAAGGGTCTGGAATCTTTTCAGTGAACTCTGACAAATTTGGATTTCTAAGTACAACTTGAAAATACTGAAATGAACTAAAACTAAAGTTAAATAGTTACTTTTGGCTCCTTCCCCTATGTTGCTGAAAGACAAAAACACTAGAATCTAGTGAAAGAAGAGTAAGTGCAAAGCTGTGGGGAAGGAAACCATATACACCTCGGCTGTGAAAATAGGGAACGATTGATTTCCACATGAATATTCTGTTTATACTCTTATTTGTGAGCAGTTACCGGGCAAGAATCAACCAATCCAAAGTAAAGTGTTTAAACTCAAAACCTGGTCCTAGTTATAAAAAGTAGATCTTTTCTTTTTAATTAGAAGATAAAACAAAACAACCCCCCCCAAACACCTAGGGTCTATCATTACGAAAATGTATATAAATTTTCCTTTGGGGGTAAATTTGAATTTGAAAAAAGACCTTCTTTAATAGTTCAGTAGTTTCTAAATTCTAATTTCTTGTTACTCCGGGATTATTTACCTACAAGGCATAAGAGTTCAAAGAGTTCACCGGAGTTAAGAACGCGGCTGGCCCGCGGGTCTCCACAATGTGAGTCCTCCGCTAGGACACCTGGTACTTGATAAGCCATATTAAAGAGAACACGGAACCTTCAAAGAGGTCATTAAACAGAACCAGTACAGATGTGCCATGCCTACATCCTGAACAGTGCGTTTTTCTTTTAAAAATTTTAAGCCTCCAGTTCTTCCAACCAGAAGATGAAAATAGCCATATCCGCCCACAAAATGTCCTCTTTAGCCAAAGTGTCCAAACCCTAAGTGGACAAATAGTCAAATAAATATAAGCCGGGCCCAATATCAAAATGAGACGTTTCTGACGGCCCCACACATGAGACAGCTTTAAGTTTTGAAGTGACTTCAACTCTGGCCCACACACCGGGTCTTTAAAAAGGTCCAATGCCCATAGCTTACTAGCTAACCAAAATACTGGCAGGAAGTCCCCTGCCTCCGAACACAAAGAAACGTTCGGGTCAGGTAAGGCAGAACCAATCCAGCAGCTGGGTTAAAAAACGCCGTCCCCAATTCCCAGCTGTATTCGCTTTCCGAAGTCGCCTTTTTAAAAACTTTGGAGCAAAGATTCCAAACTCAACATCGCACGCTTCTCCTGGATTTGGGTGTCCTTCCGCGGCCACCGCAGCAGAGCGGGCGCCCACCTGTGGACACGGCGGGGCAGGTGGGCAGCGCGGCCGGGGCTCGGGCCTTCGGGAGACAGCTCCGAGTCGCGAGCGTCCCGGGCCCTGGAGCTCCTGCCCGCCTCGGCCGCGCTGGCCCCGAACGCTTGTGGTGTGGCCAGCCGCCGCCGCCGCGCCTCCCGCCGCCGCCTTAGCTGAAGCACCCGGCCTCCCGCCGCCGCGGGCCGACTCGGACGCCAGCCCAGGCGGCCGCGCCACTCTCCTCCGGTCACAAGCCCGCCCGTCCCCGTGCTGCACTCCCCTGGTCACTCACTCACCCCGGGGCCGGGCGGAGGTAGCAGCAACGCCAGCAGGAGCAACAACCACCGGGCCGGCATGGCGGGGACGCGGCCCTGGCTCCGAGCTCCGTCGGCGGGTTCTGGAGACCGGGTGGACAGAGGACTGGGCGGGGGTGCCGCGACGACAGCGCGACACCGGCGGAGGATCGGCGGACACGGTGCTGACTGGGCGGCGGCGACACCCCCATTCCCGGCCCTATATGTGCCTTGTGCCGAGGCTTCTTCCGGTCGGGGCGGGCTAAAGGGCGGTCCGGGGGGCGGGACATGCAGAAGGCGGGGTCACTGTCTGGATGGGGAGGGGCCTACGTTGGTTTGGGGGCGTGGTCATCGTGAGAGGGCGGGGTTAGAGCGAGGCCAAGGTGGAGCTAGCTTGGGACAGTTTTCTGTCCTTGGGCGCTAAAGGCCAGAGACACACTCTTGACTTTGGGTATTTGTGGGCGCTTTGCTTCCGAATGGATTAACGTGTCCTCAGGCCAAGGAAAAATGGCATCTGCTACCCCACCGGAGGCCCCACTCGCCCGACGAAGGGCCCCGCGGCATCAGGCTTAGTATGGAAGAAGAGGATGCCCAACAACAGCTCCCAGTCTCCCAGCTGCTAGCAGCCACTTATTAGAGTTGCCTAGGCGACCTCTGGAGCTAAGGTTTCTGCGGCTGGCGGGAATTCTGCCCTGAGCCGCCGAGGAGGGGGGGTCTACCAGCTGTGCCTTATCCAGCCCGAAGATCCCTTTCTCCCCTTGCCTTGCCCTCAGGAATTCCCCCCAATTCATGTCCCGCAGCCATCCGTTCCTCTCGGTATGAACCACAGCCAAATCATTCACCAAAAATTATGAGAAGGAAATCATGTGGCTCCTGGTGCATATGTGTTTACATGACCTTTGTAAATGTGGCCTGGTGAAGCTTGAGATGACATGTGTCACAGCTCTTTGGAAGGTGTGGGTGGGCTGAGGTCTATTTAAGGATTGTGGGTTATTAATCAGAATTAACGAGCCCAACAAGTTGTTTCATCACTGGGTCCCAAGCTGCCCTCCACTGAGCTGGAAGAGGAAGGGGAGACCTTGTTTATAACAGAAAAGACAAACATTCAGAGCACAAGGAAAAAGTAACTTACTTATTTTTCTAGTAGGGAAAGGGAGGTGCGGAGGTGTATCTCAGTTGATAGAGTGCTTGCATAGCATAAGTGAGGCGCTGGACTGCATCTCCAGCACTCTAAAATGTAGCTGAGTGTGTTGGCCCACATCTGTAATCCCAGCACTCTGGAAATGAAAGTTCAAAGTAATCCTTGGCAATCTAGTGAATTTGAGACCAGCCTGGGCTACATGGGGCCATGAAGGGAGGGAAGCAGGGACAAATTTCCTAATCTTTTTCCAGTCTTGCTCCTTTAACAGCCTGCGGTAATATTCAGGATTTTTAGGAAACTGTAATCCTAGAAAAAACAGCAGGGGGCTGGAGAGATGGCTCAGAGGTTAAGAGCACTGACTGTTCTTCCAGAGGTCCTGAGTTCAGTTCCCAGCAACCACATGGTGGCTCACAACCATGTATAATGAGATCTAGTGCCCATTTCTGCTGTGCAGGCAGAACACTGCTTAATAATAAATAAAATAAAATTTAAAAAAGAAGAAAAGAAAAATCTGTATTGCGTCTGGAGAAATGAATGACTTAACAGTTAAGCACATGTACTACTTTCTTCGAGGACTCCAGGGCTGACACCCAGGGCCTCTGTATTCAGGTACACACAGACACACATATAAATTAAAAGACTGCTTTCATATTCCTTCTCCTGTGCATTTCCTCCAACTTAATATATCTAGAGATGGAGCTGGAATGATAGAACAGAACTGTTGCTCCAGTATTTAGGAAGGAGAGCAAGAGGATTAGAAGTTCAAGGCCAACTTCAACTGCATAGTGACTTTGAGGCCAGCCTGG
The DNA here is from genome assembly GCA_004025045.1 of Sigmodon hispidus. Lineage (NCBI taxonomy): Eukaryota > Metazoa > Chordata > Mammalia > Rodentia > Cricetidae > Sigmodon > Sigmodon hispidus. The sequence continues at coordinate 90,553 of PVIH01004673.1, read as the reverse complement.
GTTACATGAAAACACTACTCAAGATACAAGGTGTGGGGGGGATCTAAGAGGGCAACTTGCTGTACTGGAACTCTTTGACAATTCAAAATGTCACAGTGACCCTGTAAAGGTAGCAGATGGAGCACAAAAAGGAAGAGTGACCTCAATCTGACTCATAAATCAGTTTTAAAGATTCCGAAACAAACAGAAACCATCCAAAGGAACAGGAGCCAGGCAAGAATATTTATCTTGTATTGAGGTAATCAAATCCCTCTGTTTTGATTGCTCTGCTATATATTCTCTCAAAATTTCCTCTGTACCCCCAAATTGTTCTTAGGCTTAACCAGCCTGCATGTGCACGTCTCCAATTAACTAGAAATTCAGACTGATGAGTGCTGGTGTTTTATTTATGGTTGAGCTGCTATAAGCTTGCTCCATAGTCACATGCAGCCTGAAACAGCTTTTTACTTATGTTAAATCAAAAGCTGGCATCACTGACAAACATAAAAACTGAAATATTTTAGAGCTTCTCTGAAATAGACCTGCCCATATAGAGTCCAGAAAATAGACAGCAAACAATCTTTCTGGAGTCTTATTAAATAATTCCCATTTTAAAAGGTCAAGAAGAGGTGCATCAGCAGGTAAAGGCACCTGGGTGTCAGGCCTGACCACCAGAGTTCAATCCCCAGAATCCACACGGTGGAAAGAAAAAACTGACTCTCAAAAGTTGTTCCTCTTACCTCCAATATACACACTGTGGCATGTATGCCCACACAAGTGCACACACACACACACACACACACACACAAATAAATATAAAAATAAAAAATGTAAAGGTCAAGGTTATAGTCTTAATGCAAAAACAGATCCCCAGGGATAAATATACAACACACAGACACACTCATATACACACAGTAGATTCAACGAAGATTGACAGCTGACTAAAGGAGGTGAGATGAAGTGAATTAACCAAATACTTTTATTTCTATTGGAGAGCTTTTTTTTTTTTTAACTTTATTTATTTGCCTTGGTGTTTGCCTGGAACTGGAACTACAGACAGTTGTTAGCTGCCATGTGGGTGCTGGGAATCGAACCCGGGTCCTCTGGAAGAGCAGAGGGTGCTCTTAACCGCTGAGCCATCTCTCCAGCCCCCGGAGAGCTTCTTTAAAAAACAATCTATCTCCAATACCTTTCGTGATTCCTTCCTTACTGATTCAGCATATGTAGGGCAGAGCCTAGACCTTGTGTATTTTACAATTTCCACAGGTGACTGGAGGCAGCAGAGATCAGGCCAGCTCACTAGAGATAGCCAGTGTTAAACAGCATCAGCTGAGAATCTTGAATGTTTATTTTAACAAATGCCGCCCTCTAGAGGAAGAAGTTATGACCTAGACTTGCACAGGGTTTTGTTTTGCTTTGTTTTTTTTTGTTTTGTTTTTTTGTTTGTTTGTTTGTTTTTAAAGATGGAGTTTCTTTGTGTATCCATAGGTGTCCTGGAAATAGCTCTGTAGACCAGGCTGGCCTTAAACTCACAGAGATCCACCTGCCTCTACCTCCTGAGTGCTGAAATTAAAGATGTATACCACCACTACCCAGTCCAAATCAATTTTTTAATATCAACCTCCAAGCCGTTGTCTGGACAGACTTCAATTTACAGCACTTGTTGGCTTAGCAATGGGTTAAATAAAATAATGTAGCAAGCAAAAGATGTGCCTCCTTCCTATTGTGAGGTTTAAAGAAAAGGAAAAGCTGCTGTTGCTGGGTGTGGCTTGGTCTGGTGGCTCTACTTAGAAGATTAACAGGATTTTAAAAGTTTGTGACTCTTGTTTTAAGCACTGCTATTTACCAAAAGATGCTACCCTGGATCCAGTACCGTCACAATTGTTTGTACTTTCTTAGATTGCAAAAGTTTGCTCTTGCTCATTCTTCCTGATATCCTGGCCCACCCCCTCTTTCTTCTGTGTGGAGGGCCAATCCCTAAGAGTATGCGAGGCGGGCTGGAGAGATGGCTCAGCGGTTAAGAGCACTGTCTGCTCTTCCAGAGGTCCCGGGTTCGATTCCCAGCACCCACATGGCAGCTCACAACTGTCTGTAGTTCCAGTTCCAGGCAAACACCAAGGCAAATAAATAAATAAAGTTTGTTTTTTTAAAAAAAAAAAAAAAAAAAAAAAAAAGAGTATGCGAGGCAAATATTCTACCACCAGGCTACCTCCTGGGCACAAAGGTGCTCTCCCATCACTGCTGCTACTACTTATTGTTTGCCGTTATTTGGAAATGTGCAAACACCTGCCTCCGGGGTCATCTTGTGCAACAGTTCTACCAGTTAGGTATTAATCAGACACATTTTATGGAGGACACAATAAGCCTGGGTACAGTGGCACATGCCTGTAATCCCATCGTTTTCAAGGCGGAGGCAGGAAGACTGTTGAGGGTTTGAGGCCAACCTTGACTTGCACAGATAAATTCAAGGTCAGCCTGGGCCACAGAGCAAAACTGTCTCAAAGACAAACAAATACCAGAAGATACACACACTAAAATCTAGAGGGGCCAACAGCCCAGTAAGTAATACAACTAGAAAAAAAGGCAAACCCAGTTAGAACACATAGATCAGCAAGGTGTGGTGGCTCGAACCTGTAACCCCAACACTTTAGAGAGCCAGACGGGAGGATCAAGATTCCAGACTATGCTCCAGGACATTATGTTAGAAGCTGGTTTGGGCCTTATGAAGCTCTTCTTCAAAAGCAACCAAACAGACCAGGAATAGAGAGACCCGGGCCTCTAATACCAGCACTCAAGAGACAGAAGCAAGAGGATCTCTGGGGGTTCAAGGCTAGTGTGGTCTACAGAGTGAGTTCCAGGACAGCCAGAGCTCAAGCTCAAGAGACTAAATAAATAAATAAATAAATAAATAAATAAATAAATAAATAAAACAAGCAAGCAAGCAAGCAAGCAAAACCCATCAATAATTAACCAACCAAACAAAACCTAAACTCAAACAAGAACCCAGATATTTCCCTAATTTCCAAGCTTTGTTTGGTTATGATGGAAGCTATACCCAGTTCCACCCCTACCTAGTTGCTATTCTTCTTGGAGGGTGGCGGTGTTGTTAACAACCCTCACTGTCCCAGAAGTAGCTCTGTAGATCAGGCTAGCCTCTAACTCAGAATTCTGCCTGCCTCTATGCTGGGATTAAAGATGTGCACCACTACCACCACCCCCTTTTTAAAACTGTATTTATTTTTGGAGAGGTATGCATGCCTTTTGTGAATGGCAGAGGATAATTGGCAGGTGTTAGTTGTCTCACACACACACACACACACACACACACACACACCTTGTAGGTTCTGGGGATTGAACTCAGGTCATCAGACTTGGCAGCAAGCACCTTTACCTGAGGAAACATCTCACTGGTTGCTATTTTTGCCCCGTGGCCACAGTATTAGGACAATGTCCTGTCATATGTGTTGTAAATGTAGCTAGAAGACAGTGGCCCAAGCTGGCAGCTCCTGGTGTAGATATATGTTAAACATTTAATGAATCCTGGGATATCAAAGAGAGCACACAGTCAAATCCTAGGCAGACAGCTCAGGAAACCCTTGATCTTTGAATACAAGGATAAACAGCTGAGTCAATCACACACACCTTTAATCCCAGCACAGGGAAAGCCCAGAGAGGTGATCAACATAACATAGCTCCAGAGACAGAACTTCTTCTGTTTCTGTGAGTTCAAGGCTACATGCCTTTAATCCTAACCTGGATGGGATAGGGTACAGAAGGACTGACAGAAGAGACAGGCAGAAGAGACCAGGTGTGAGGCTGAGAAAGTTGCAAGGCAGTTTGGTGAGAATTGACTGTGGTGCTTCCTCTCTCTGATATTTCAGCCTTCCCTTGAAGGCTTTATATTTGGCTTTGGGTCTCATTTATTACAATCCAAATTTGTGCTACTACATCCTGGAATATCAACCATATTCCCTCTATATTTGGGAGGATTGGCTTCAGAAGTTCCTACATCTATAGACACCAAAATCCCATTCAAATCTCTTCTATATAGATAAATTTGCATGTATCAAATGGCATCAATTTGCATGTATCTATGCACAGCCTCCTGATATACTTTTATATTCTTTAAGACCTAAGCTGGGGCTGGAGAGATGGCTCAGCGGTTAAGGGCACCGTCTGCTCTTCCAGAGGACCCAGGTTCGACTCCCAGCACCCACATGGCAGCTAACAACTGTCTGTAGTTCCAGTTCCAGGCAAACACCAAGGCAAATAAATAAATAAATAAATAAATAAAAAGTTTAAATAAGACCTAAGCTATCCCCATATAACCTATAATACCTAATGCACAGTATTGGGCATTGCCTGGGAAGACCATGAAAAAACAATAGCCTACATATGTTCAACACAGCTGCATTTTAAAAAAAAATTCTGATCTGTGTGTGGAACCCATGGATACTGAAAGCAACCAATACTAAGAACAGATACAAGTTTCGCACAAACATATGGTGACTATGAGCTTTGCCTGAAACTATGGTCCAAGCTTGCCCACCTTCTCTTGGAGTTGTGCAAAAGAATGTAAAGATAGCAGCCAGCTGGTTGAGGATGTCAGCTGAGCCCACCTTCCCCTACAGGTAGCTTAGAGTAATCCTAACTGTTTATTTGCTCACTTGCTTCTGAGCTGTTATGTTCTATACTGGCTTTGCCAAGACTATGATGCTATGGCATAATATTATAACGTATTAGTGATCTCAGGTTCACTAAAGTGCCAGTATGGAAATGACCATCCTCTCATAACATTCCCATTTCCTCACTGCCCAATCCTCCTAATCTCCTGATATCTGGCCTAATTCCGTAGAACATTTTGGAAATTTTTCTTGAGTGGCTCATAAACATCTTTCCTCTAGTAAAATCTCTGCAGAGGTCTGGTTTTATACTGTTTTCCTGTGAGCCACTGTTTCATTCAGGGCTGTTCAGACTTCTTAAACATTTCCTTCTTGGATATGGTCATCTCCTGGCTTCCTCCAGACTCCTTGCTATTTTCCTTCCTTTGAGATTGTGGGTACCCACACACACAACACATCACATAGAAGACATAATAAATCTTATTAAAAAGAACTAAGCCTTAGCTGTCATTGTTTTAGACAGAGTCTCTAGTTGGGGCTAGCCTCAGATTCCACGTGTAGCAAAAGATGCTCTTGAACTTCTGTTCCTCCTGTTTCCCACTCCTGAGTGCTGAGACTACAGGCTGGCACTACCTTAGTAGGTTTGTGCAGTTCTGGAACATCCATAATTTCCCCAGAATGGAGGCAGTCCAAATGTTCACCACACATGCTAAACAAAAGCTGACTTAGGGCTGCGGAGAGAATTCAATGGAAGGCTCACATTTACACATCTGTAATTGATGCTCCTGGATCAAGATGGGAGGCTGAAGCAAGACCCTCACAAGCCCATGGGCCAGCTAGCACATCATGCAAAATAGCAAATGAGAGACCTTGTCTCAAACAAGATGGAAGATGAGGGTGACACCTGAGGTTGCTCTCTCATCTGTGTGGCATGGGCTTTCACATACATGGTCTCTCTCCTTTACTGTACCAGCCCCTCACACACATAAATAAAAACAAAAAAGTGGCATATCTGTTTAGTGGAATACTATTTGGCAATCAAAATAAATGAAATATTGACATATAGTACAAGATTGTAATCTTGAAGATGTTAAGTGAAAGAAGCCTGTTGTAAAGGTTCATATTGTTACCATCCTATTCACATGAAGGGTTCAAGTGGGTGGAGACAGAAAGTAGGCAAGTGGTTGCCTAGGGATGGAGGAGAGGATGAGGGAATCAGGACATAATGATCAGGGCATAGGGTTTCTTTCTGGGCTAATGAAGATATTAATAGTTAATCATTAATAGTTAATAGTAGTAATGATGCCCCACTCTGTTAATATAGCAAAGCCACTGGATTACTCTAAATGGGTAGGTTGTATGTGGTATGTAATTATTTTTCAGTAAAGCTTTTAAAAATATGAAAATGGTCTACATATACCAACTAAAAGACAGACCTGGGGGTTGGAGAGATGGTCAAGAGAAACTACAGCTCTTCCAGAGGACCAAGGTTCAATTCCCAGCACCCATATAGAAACTAACAATTGTTATAACAATTCTATAATTCTAGATTATAGAATCCAGTTCTGTGGGGTCTAACACCTTCTTCTGGCCTCTGTGGGAACAACACACAGGCGGTACACAGAGATACATGTAGGCAAAACAATCACAAATATGAATCTTCTTTTATTTTTTTTTTAAGGTAGACATGTCAAACTAAAACAAACAAAAAAACTCTTAAAACTTCAAGACTCAATTATAAGTTGTTTACAGGTATTAAAATTCAAATATCAGTATGAAGAAGACTAAAAATCAAAAGACAGAGAAAGACAAAAATTACCCTGAGGGCAATAGTCCAGGCATGGCAGTCCACACCCACAGTCCTAGCCCTACAGGGGTTTAGGTAAGAGATCAACATGGGCTACCCAGTTAATTCAAGACTGGCCTGGGCTAGTAGTCTAGGGGTCAGGGATGGGAGATGGGGGATGAGGAGACTAGGAAGGTTATGTTATCAGACAAGCTAGCTTTGAATTAACAGGAACATTTCACAATAATGAAAGAACACACTTATGAATAAAACATAACAACCCTAAGTGTGTAAAGGCCTTAAAGTTGAACTTGAAAACAAAGCCAAGCCCAACACAACTGATGGGCACCTCGAAACAACATGCACATTAGATTTTAACATTCTTTAGTTTACTGATAGAAGAAAAACCAGAGGTAGAAGACAGGATTTCTCAATTATTTATCAATATTATCAACACTCTGGGGGCAGGTTTATTTTAAAATTTTTTTTCTTTGTAATTGGTCAGATAATCCTGGGCTGCAGAGGCAGTCCTGTGCTTTGTGGCTGTTCAGTGGTCCCTCCGGTCTCTACCAGTATTCATTTCCTGGAATGCTACAAGAAGTGCTTAAAACCAGATGTTTTACAATAATAGCAAGATGCCTCAGTGGCTAGAGGTGCTTGTTGAACAAGCCTGATGACCTCAGTTTGATCTCTGGAACCAGCAAGTTTGAGTGTCTGTTCTGTTGCTGAGAAGAAGCAACGTGACCAAGGCAACTCTTATAAAATAAAGCATTTAAATGGGGCTTGCCTACAGTTTTAGAGGGTTATTAGTCTAAGATCATCATGGCAGAAAACAGACAGGCATGGCTCTGGAGCAGTAGCTAAGAAGCTAAGAGCTTTAGATCTTGATCCACAGGGAGAGGGGGAAGGAGGGAATGGAAGATTCCAGAGGAAGAGAGAGAGAGAGAGAATGCCTAATGTGGCCTTTTGAAACCTCAAAACCCACCCCAGTGACACACCTCTTCCAACAAGGCCACACCTCCTAAGCCTTTCTAAATAGTTCCATTAACTGAGGACCAAGTATTCAAACATATGAACCTGTGGGGGCCATTCTCATTCAAACTATCACACCTTATAAAGGTAAAAGCAGAGACGACTCCTCAAAGGTCTCCTCTAACTTACATGCCTTGGGCACCCCTTCCCCCATATACAACACATACACACACAATCAGACCAGCACAAACATGCAAACACACATATACAGGAAGAGTAATAGAAATAAAATAAAATTACAAAATAAAACAATAGAGCTAGATACAGTAACACATGTCTTTAATACATGCACTTGGGAGTTTTGCTTCATAAAGAATTTGAGGCCAGTGTGGGCTATGAGACTTGAGCTCAACTAAACAAAACATAGCAATTTCGGGGCTGGTGAGATGGCTCAGCGGTTAAGAGCACGGTCTGCTCTTCCAGAGGACCCGGGTTCAATTCCCAGCACCCACATGGCAGCTAACAACTGTCTGTAGTTCCAGTTCCAGGCAAACACCAAGGCAAATAAATAAATAAATAAATAAATAAAGTTTAAAAAAAAAAAAAAAACATAGCAATTTCTTTCACGGTTGTGCAGAAATCTGAAATAACTAGTAATGCCAGGCTCCCTCTGAATCCTTTGGGGGAAGAACCTCTTCTGCCTTTTCCAGTTTCTGGATACCTCTGCTATCCCTTGGCTTGTAGGAACACTTTTCCAGTATCCTTTGTCCTTAGATGGCTATCTTCTTGTTGTGTGTCTCTAGATATTCCTTCTTACCAGAACACTGCCATACCACATTAGGGGCCAATCTAACTTAACTTTATAACATAAAGGCCCTGTTTCCAAAACAAAGTCATATTCACAGGCAATGAAGTTAAGACATTTCTCTCTGGAGGATACAACTCAGCCCATACCACAATCCAATAGGTGTCAGTGGCAGCTTGCCTCTTTGTAAAAAGCCAGAGTACCTCCAGACATTGCCAAATGATCCATAAGTGGCAAAATTGCCCCACTGTTGGAGAATCACTCCTGCTGAAGATGTGAATACCAATTTGTCTACAATCTGTCTGTGGAACATTATCCTCAACAGCAATAAACAATAAACAGACACGGGGCTGGAGAGGTTAGGAGCACTGACTGTTCTTCCAGTGGTCCTGAGTTCAACTCCTAGCAACCACATGGTGGCTCACAGCCATCTATGATGACATCTGGTACCTTCTTCTGTATAATGTATAAATATGTTAATAAATAAATAAATCTTTAAAAAAATACATGAGACAAACCAGGTGCTGGACAATAAAATAAGTCTGGAAAGTGAGAGCCCACCTCTCAGAGGGAATTCCCAGATCTCCGTGTCCTGGTATTCACCTCCTTGTGTGAGCCCCTTCCACTCTGTACCAGAGTTGGTCCAGTGATCAATACATTTTGGAAAGGGTTGGCATGCCCCTTCCAAGACTGAACATTTTCTAGCTCTCACTCTTTCTTCACTCTGTCCATCTCTCAGCTCTCAGACTCTAAGGGAAACAGCAGGCCAGCTTCATGCTATAAGCAGTACTATAGAGACCTGTGCAGTAAGGAACTGAGGCTGCCTGCCCACAGCAGAGTGAGTCTGAAGGAGAATCCAGTCCTAACAAGCTTGGGGAGGAGGGTGGTCACCTGATGGAAATGTCACAAATCATCAGGAACCAAGACTAACCAAGGCCCCCCAGGTTTCTTGTCTACAGAGGCAAATCTGCGTAATACACAAATGCCTGCTGTAAACCAATGGTGTGCCCTGCCCAATACCACTGTGGGGCTAAAAGAGGGCATCAGATCTTCTATTAGTGGAGTTACAGGCAGTTGCCAGCTGCTTGCCATGGGTGCTGGGAACTAAACTGAAGTCATGTGTAACCACTGGGCTATCTCTCCAGCCCCTAACTTTTTATGAGGTAGGTTCTCATGTATCCCAGTCTGGCCTTGAACTCCATAAGTAACTGAGCTTGGTCTTGAATTTCTGACCCTCTCACCTCCATCTCCCAAGTGTCATTTTTTTTGTCAGTGCATACCATTGCACCCAGCTAATATCACTCTTTTAAATGGCCCATGAGTAAAAGAGAAAAAAAAAAAACCACAAGGAAAATTGAAAAATATTTGAACCAAATATTAATGAAAACAGAATATAATCTGTGGGATACCTTTAAAACAATCCTCAGTGTGAAAAGTATAGTTTTTTTAAAAAACTTTATTTATTATTTATTTATTTATTTATTTGCCTTGGTGTTTTGCCTGGAACTGAAACTACAGACAATTGTTAGCTGCTATGTGGGTGCTGGGAATCGAACCCTGGTCCTCTGGAAGAGCAGACGGTGCTCTTAACCGCTGAGCCATCTCTCCAGCCCCAAAAGGTATAGTTTTTAATGGGTTGTTTGAAAAGAAAGGTCTTCATTAACAATCTAAGAATCTGTTTTCAGAAACGAGGCAGACTGAGCTGGAGAGATAGGTGGCTCAGACAGAGGTTTAGAGCACTGGCTGTACTTCCAGAGGCCCCCAGTTCCATTCCCAACAACCACAACCATTTATAATGAGATCTGGTGCCCTCTTCTGGTATGCAGAAAGAACACTGTACATATAATAAATCAAAAGAAAGAAAGAAAAAAGAGAGAAAATAAACTAGGCAAGTGTGATGGCACACACCTTTAATTCTGGCATTTGGGAAGCAGAGACAGGTGGATCTTTTGAGTTCAAGGCCAGCCTGGTCTATAGAGTGAGTTTCAGGACAGTCAGGGCTACACAGAGAAACCTTGACTTGAGAAACCAAAATTAAAAAAAAAAAGAAAGTAGAAGAGCCAGGGGGTTGGTACATACCTGTAATTATAATTGAGATAAGGAGTTCAAAAATTAAAGCAGAAAAAAAAGCAGAGAATATCAATAAAGCCAAATATGATAAATCTCTTTGGATAAGGTGGAGCGCATTCCTGATTCGTAGCACTTGGGAAATTGAGGCAAGATTATGAATCCAAGACCAGTTTGGGTTGACCAAGAAAAATCTTTTCTGAAGAAAAAAAGGGGCAAGCAGAATGACACAGCTAGCAAAGATCTCTAGCAACTTCCAAGCTTCACATCTGTCAAAAAGACCATTGTGTTTTGTCAAGTACCTTTTGATTGTATAGACAACACAATTAACTTATATTTACCCATTAAAGAGGTTTTCCATGTTCCCAGTTGGGGGTAGGGCTTTTAAAATTATTTACAACTATGTATGAGCTCTTGTGTGCGCACAAAATTTTATTTGTCTTGAGTAAATTCCCAGGGATTAATGGATCACATGGCAAGTGGATATTTATTTAAAAAAAAAAAAAAAATTCCAACTCCTTTTCCAAAATGGCTATACCATTTTGTACTCCCAAATAAGTAACGGAAGCAAAGCTCTGTCTATTCTCACAAGCTTTGGTATTAATGATAATGTTGTGCCCTGGTCGCAACCAAACACACAATATATAAAATAAAGATTTTAAACTGGGCGTTTAGACCTCTCAAGTGCTAGGATTACGGGTGAGTCATTACGCCGGACTGTGGGAGGATACTCAGGAACTAAGGACATGGTTAAATGACTCAGTGCACCACAAAATCAGAATTCGTTCACAGATAGTCTAAGCTCTTTCTACTACCCCGGCCCTTTGGATCTAGGGTCATTTATGTTCATTTATGTACATTTTCTCACCCTCAACCTGGCTGCTGGAATAGAAAACCTCAAACACACCATGTTTTAACTTGTCTTAATCTGTTTAATGCTAAGGGATACGCTAATTACAGACCCTGAACTGAATTATAGAAATTAAAAAAAAAAAAAAAAAAAAAAAGAACCGGAAGCGATGAGCCCGCAGCCTGCAAATTGCTAGTTTGTTCCCAGCTCTATGGTTGAAGTGTGATCTCTCTATACTCTGGAGGACCCAGGAAGCAAGACCAATGACCCAATCGTTCTTGTGCACATGACAACAGAACTGGCTTTCTATTGGCCAGTATCGCAAAAGCCCGCCCAACAACTTCCGGAAGTCTTCTTTAAGTTAAGGTCTCACGAGCGTTTCTGCCTCTTAGCGACGGGTAGACCTGAAAGGTAAGGTGTTCTTTGCGTGGGCTGAGAGGCTGCAGTTTGCGGGTGGGCGGCCGGCATTGATGACACTCCATAAAAAGCACGCGTTAGACTGCTGATCCGGGTGATGCGAATCCTAGTCTGAGCCGACTGCGGCGGCAACAGAAGAGGGCCGGCCCGGCCGACTTCCATCCACTCACCCTTTGCTTCTCTTCCAGATCTGCCCCGTGGAGGACAGCCGACGGCGTGGACCTCTCCACCCTTTTCCCAAACCTCTGAATAAAGTGCTTTGTCTCTAAGGCTGGTGTCCGAGTGTCACTGTCCCCGACGCGCTGCCTTTGAGCCCCCGGCGTCCTTCCTCGTGGCGCCGGGGGTTAAGCTGCGGCGCCATAGCAATTGCTAGCACATAACTGGGGCCGCCTGCCAATCGCCGACGGCCCTTTTAACTGCTAGATACAGGCTGAAGCCAGCCTACTATAAGGCTCTTTGGGATAACCATGGCCCAAGACCTTCGGTAAAGTGGAATGACAGGAAAGGAAGAATCCGGAGGTGCATAGTCGTTACCTGTGGCACTTGAGTATTGAGGTGACTGAAATGTGGCGGGAGAGAGGAGGGGCAAAGGAATCTGATTAGCAACTATGCCAGAGACTGCCTCTCCAGTAATGCTATGGAGGAAAATTTCTGAAACGGCTTCACTATATAGTTTTGGCGGTCTTAGGAACAGACTCTCCTCAAACTCCGAAACCAAGGAGATGTGTTCGCGTCTGGCATTCGTCAGCCGAGGAACCGGCACCCTTGAAAAGTGCACAGGCATAGCGGGGTAGGTCCCCAGTTTGCACCACAGCCCCTGACTACAAGGATTCTAATTACAACAGGATCTGGTAAAGCCTGCTGTGCATGTTAAGTGAGAGCTGAGCCATAAAGTAAGCTGCAACAGTTACCAGAAACCTTAGTGTAGGTCGTCCCAAGGCCAGTATTAGAAAGCTGTTAGTTATTCCCTCGTAGATACCCCTTTAATCTTCCCACAAAGCAAGCTGATATTTCAGTGGCAATCCTACCGCAGCGCAGCTGCAGTTTAGGGCGGGTGGACAAGGGTCCAAGTGCTCTAGAAATAACAGATGCTTGTCTGATGTTTGACGAGTTATTTATTTTGTGAAACAATGCGATTGTAAGTCCCCACATAGTATTTTAAGTGCCACAGGATACAGTCTTATAATCTACACTGCAGTGCTACCAGCTAGTCTTTCATCTTTAGTTGGTACTGCACAGAAAAAGAACAGTAAACAAGACGTGGACTGACCAATTGGCCTCACAATGAGAATAATTAGGGCAGTACACTGACAGGAATGACCAAATAATTTGCCATGTTTTAATGGGATGATTAAAATAATTCAAAGTTCAAATATAATTTTTTAATATATTAATTTCTTTAAAAGTCATCTTCAGGCAAGGTGCTGTTCAAAAAAAACTATTAGCTTTGTCCACAGACATTAAATTATCAAAGTTACTCAAGGTAATTTTGACAATGCATGTAGCTTTAAACAAAAAAGTCTTCTCAAAGCAAATTACAATTAAAGCCTCCAAATTTGTAAACTAAACATTCTGACACAATGCACAAACTTAAGTTGGCAACATTAAAGAAGGTCACAAGTGCACACGTGGATGTAGTGCTTGATGCTGACTAGAAAGTAAACAGTCCTCCTTTGGCCATCAGAGAAGGGGAGGGCTGCCCACAAACCTCTCAGACCAGTTAGATGAATGAGGCCCTCCCATCCTACTTGAGGCTTCCTGGAGCATAGAAAAAACCACAAAAGAACACCTTGGCTCCAGCTTTCTGGCCCCATCCCATAGTACCAGGGAGGAACTATCATTCGGTGTGTGCAGTGTTTGACATTGTCACTTATGCTCATGTCTCCAGGAAATAATCAGGATTGGTTAGAAGCAAGGTGATTGATTGTACCTCATTTGGGATGATTTGATCTCATGGCTTTGCCTGATGTTCACATGAAACCCACTATCCTCACCCCGGCTCAAAGTGTGTGTGGGGGTGTCCTATGGCTACTTGCTTCCAAAATGCACAGTTATTAATATGAAAAAAAGTTGCTATGCCTATCTTTACCACTGATGAAATGGCTCACAAAACCACACTCCACACAGGCTACCACAGTGACGTTCTCCAAGTGTGGAGGGCTGCAGTCATGCGTACAAAGTGTAGAGTGGAAAAATGTTCCATTGTGCACCAGCTGCCTGAGGAAAAGCTTTGGAGGAGCCAAGAGGCAAGGGGAAGCCTTCCAGGTGTGCAGCTTTGCTCAAGATGTGCTCATTTGCTGCCACAAAACCTGGTAGACTTAAAAAAAAAAAAAAAAAAAATCTATGGTGTTAGTCAACTGTCACTTCTGGCTCCACCACGATGGTTCTTCCAGTCTCCTTTGCCAGTCAAAGCTTTGCAACAGACAAACCAAACACTAGTCACTGGATGCAGGGAACGACACCTCACAGTAGGATGGGCACCGCAGGCAGAGGGCAGAAGCAGTCCTTTAAGAGATAGTAGCTGTGGACCAGTAAAGACCAGCCCCACAGCACAGATGGCAGCCACAAATTCCACACCTCGAGCTAGGTCTCATAATACTGGGAATGTCCCATTTTCACCCATCACAGCTGGTCAGAGGCCTCTACAGAGGGGTCTTTCAGGAGGCAGGAAGTAGAGCGAGGGTCCATGGCCGAGTGCATTATAGGGATATAAACATCATCCATGTTTGGCATGACAAAAACTTTCTGTAGGAAGATATTAAAGAACAGCCACATGTCAGGCCAATTGCCTTCCTTTCACATAATGAAATATTTCCCTGTACATTCCAAATATGTGTGTGTGTTCAATTTCATAGCACTTTTTTTTTTTTTTTTTTTAAAAAAGAACTTTATTTATTTACTTATTTATTTGCCTTGGTGTTTGCCTGGAACTGGAACTACAGACAGTTGTGAGCTGCCATGTGGGTGCTGGGAATCGAACCCGGGTCCTCTGGAAGAGCAGATGGTGCTCTTAACCGCTGAGCCATCTCTCCAGCCCCCAGCACCTTATTTTTTAAGACAAAAGTCTTTCACTGAACTTGGAGCTAATCAATGTGACAAGGATGGCTGGCTGGAGAGTCCCCCAGCACCAGGATCTTATGTGGATGCTGGAGTTTTGAACTCCGACCCTCAGGTTTGCTGTCCACATCTGAGGAGCCGACTTTACCCACTGACACCATGTGGTGGAAAGCGAGTACTGACTACATGCTGTCCTCTGATCTCCACAACAAAACAAAGTGGGACTTGGGGAGAAATGATATTCAACGCAGTGTTTTCCTTGCAAGTAGGAGGACTTGAATTTGGTCTCTAGAACCCAAGCTGAAGTTGGGCAATTCCAGGGGGAGGGAAACAGAGACAGAAAGATCCCTGGGGCTCCTTGACTAGCTGGTCTAGACTGTCTGTCTAGTTGCAGGCTAGTGAGAGACCTGTTTCAAAATACAAGGTGGGTCACAGTGCCTGAGGAAGGACAGCTAAAGCTGACTCTGGCCTCCACAGGCAAACATCCACCTGCACACATACACAAACACACACACCAAACTTAAAATATACCAGTGAAAAATAATGGAAGTATTCCTCAAAGGGGGAAAATCATGACTAAGCAAATAAACCATTGGCTAACTCACAAAACTTTGGGGTACTTTTTTTTTCTTAAATAGTTGAGATAGTCTCTTGTGGCTATCGTGAAACTTCCTCTGTAGCCCAATCTAGCCTCAAACTCACAGATATCCACCAGTGTTGGGATGAGAGGCAGGTGTCACCATGCCTGGTTTCTATAAAACTTTAGGACAGCCATGCTTCAAATATTTGATCAAGTGGCTGAGGTAGGGTAGGGTTGCATGAGGTGGGTGGTTCAGTGGTAGAATGCTTGCTTAGCATATGAAAGGTTCTAGGTCCCCAGCACCACAACAAAGTAAAAACAAAAATCTAATCAAAATCTGATAGAAATAGCTCATTCCCAGGGCCTCCAATATGCTGCTACTACCTTTAGTGATAGAATGCAGGAGGCAAGTTTGGAGGGTTGACTCTAGTGTAGGAGTTACTTGGGTGAGGCCTGGTTCATTTTGGACCTCCACGGACAGCTGTCTCTGGCACACACGTTTCCTTGCAAGTCAACTGACCTAACAACTCCCTGGCCATGGTTCCGCTGGCCATCCTGATCCCGACTTCACCCGGGGAAAGCCAAAGCCAAGAATCTCATAGCCTTGTGGCATAGGACACCATCATTTTGCCTCTGACTGCATCTGCTAGGTTTCTTTTGAGTCCTACTTTGTGGAAAAGCTCCAGGGCCTTTGAAACCATAACTACAACTACGAGCCCACATTTGAACATAGGTGTTTTCAACATAAGGATGATGGTCATGGCTTCCATTCGGTTCTTGAAAAGGATCTGGACCCAGATGAAGTCCAAGATCCTCCGTTCCGCCCAGTGTTGTTCTTGGAGGTGGGAACACGGGGTGAGGGCAGCTTTACCTGGAACTCTTGCTCCAGTTTCTTCTCTATCCACTCCGTCACGTGGACTAAAGTCACTTCTCTGTCTCCAAGCTTTGGCCGAGCTTTCAGCTCCACATACGGTGGCTTCCGGAAACCATACCTTTTTGCAGAAGACAGAAACCACATTAGAGAATCAGGGAAAGGAAGTGGAAAGCGCTGGCCCCACAGAGTGCTCACCGGCGGCGGCGGCACAGGGTTCAACACTAGACTGCTTTCCAGTTCTGAACCGCCCCGCCCAACTCAGCGCAGCAAGTGTGAGCTCTGAACGCCTCTGTTTGCCAGACAGGCTCTGATGAATTCTGGCCAGCGCTGGCACTGAAGGAGAGCCTAGAGATAATGCAGAAGGCCAGGAATTGGGTACTGCCTTTTGAGTTTTGATTTCCCTAAAATGGAAATAACTTTTTTGTGTATCTCCCCTGTTCTCCCAAGTCAGAGTTTCTCTGTGTAACAGTCCTAGCTGTCTCAAAATTCTCTTTGTAAACCAGGCTGGCTTTGAACGCACAGAGACCTGCTTCCCAAGTACTGGGATTAAAGGCCACTGCCTGACTTTTTTTTATTTTAATAGAAGATGTGCTCATCACACAAACAAATATATATCTAACAAAACTTTCTCTTTTTTAATGATTTATTTATTTTTATTTTATGTGCATTGGTGGTTTGTCTGCATATATGTCTGTGTGAAGGTCTTGGATCCTCTAGAAGTGGAGTGAGAGACAGTTGTGAACTGAGCTGCCATGTGGGTGCTGGGAACCGAACCTGGGTCCTCTGAAAGAGCAGTCAGCATTCTCAACCACTGAGCCATCTCTCCAGCTCCTAACCAAAACTTTTGAAAGACACAATCTCTCCCGGAACACCATCCCCATGAGATGGCACTCTCTAAGTATACTGAGGCAGTGAATGGTCTATAGACTGCTTTTGCTCAGTCTTGTTATGGAGACAAGGCTGGCTAAGAACCCTCAAAGTTCTCTTGCCTTTGTCTCCTGAGAGTTACAGTTACAGGCATGTGTTACCTCACGCCTTCATGCCATACCTTTTATGACTTCCCACCAGAGCAGACTGGCACTCAGAGATGTTGGCAAAGTGTCCAGACAGCAGAGTGTGGCGGCACACCCTTGTGATCCCAGCATTTAGGAGGCCGAGGCAGAAGCTCCTAGTTTGAAGATCAAAGACCCTGACTAAAACAGGGAAACAGCAAAGTCTAGCTCCTGACATGATTCTATTCTGTGAGTCTGTCCTGGAGAATAATGGCAGTTATTTCTGTCCAGCTTCCCTCAGGAAGCTTGATGGACATGAGCCAGAACCATCTCTTCAGTTGTAAACTAAAGGCTGACAAAGATGATACCTTAGGAAAGATAAAGACGAAAGTGAGCATCAGTTGTCATTACAGCCATCCATTAGGGGCTGGGCGAAGCACACAGAAGCAATGGGCTACGAAGGCAGCCAGTCCACTCAAAGTAACACTGGCAACTGCGAAAATGTCTGTGTGGCCAAGTTCCCCTTGGTGGTTTTGAAAAGATACTAGCTGTGGTCTTAAGGTTAAGCTGTGGTTCAGGGCCTGTGCATGTCAGTGGACAGCACTGAGCAGCTCTAGAGGAAGATGCAGGCAGAATCAGAAGATGAGGAGGAGGAGGAGAAAGAGGAGGAAGACACAAGATGCTTAAGTATGTATACAAAGAGATCTGCCCCTGGAAGTGGGAACAAGGTTCCACAGAAAAGAGTAAAACTTGATGAAAATGGAGATGATGGTGAGGAAGAGGAGGTAACTGAAGATAAAGCTCCAGGGAAGAACCCGCATGAGACACAAAAATGTACAAAAATCAAACCAGAATGGAAAAAAGACTTAAAGCCATCAACACCAAAATAAAAAGACTAAGAATCCTTCAAAAAACAGGGGAAAAAAAGTTCTAAAACACCAAAAAGGCCTGGTTCTGTAAAAGACATTAAGGCAAAAAAAAAAAAAAAAAAAAAAAAAAAAAAAAAAAAAAAAAAAAAAAAAAAAAAAAAAAAAAAAAAAAGACATTAAGGCAAAAATGCAAGTAAGTATATAAAAAGGTGGTTCTCTTCCCAAAGGGGAAGGCAAGTTCATCAATCCTGTGAAGAATAGCTTCCAGATGACTGAGCAGCAGCCTACTTGAGATCTCTGGCAGTGAAGAAAGTCTCTTTAAGAGAATGGGTTAAGGGGCTAGAGAGATGGCCCAGCAGTTGAGAGCACTTGGTTGCTCTTCCAAAGGACCAGGGTTCAATTCTCAGCATCCATAAGCAGCTCACACTGTCTCCAGTTCTAAGGGATCTGGAACCTTCACATAGACATACATGTAGGCAAAACATTAATGCACATAAAATAAAATACATTATTTTTAAAAATGATTTAAACTGGGGGCTGGAGAGATGGCTCAGCAGTTAAGAGCACTGACTCCTCTTCTGGAGGACCTGAGTTCGAATCCCGGCATCCACATGACAGCTAACAACTGTCTGTGATTCTAAGATCTGACACTCTTACAAAGTTATACATGCAGGCAAAACACCAATTCATATCCTTTAGTCCCAGCACTCAGGAGACAAGAGGCAGAGGCAGGTGGATCTCTGTAAGTTTAAGGCCAGCCAGATCTACAGAGAGAGTTCCAGGACAGCCAAAGATACACAGAGAAATCCTGTCTCAAAAATCAAAACAAATGAGAAAAGAAATATATATATAGAAAATAAACAGTATTTTAATAAAGCTTTAAAAAGTTTAAATGAGTTTTTTTCCCTACTCTTTTGCTCTTTATTCTTTGAGGCCTACCAGTCAGCTCCCAAATAAATCACTCATGGAGGCTTATTCTCAATTAGAAATGCCCAGCCTTGGCTTGCCTTGTTATCTGTCTTTTACCTTCTTCTATTTTTGCATATCTTTCTTACTCCCAGCACCCACAGGATGTCTCACAACTATCTGCAACTCCAGTTCCAAGGAATCCAACACTCTCTTCTGGGCTCCTTGAACAATATATATACATTCAGGAACTTCCATACACACAAAAAACAAAACAAATGAGTCTTTAAAAAAAAAAGTAATGCTGGGCTGTGGTGGCACAAACCTTTAATCCCAGCACTCAGGAGGCAGAGGCAGGTGAATCTTTGTGAGTTCAAGGCCAGCCTGATATACAAAGTCTCATAAACAAAAAACCACCTACAAAGTTATTTTTGAGTTTTGTTGGAAAACACTAGCATTGCCATTGAATGGTAAGCTGACTGGAAAAAATCCCCTTCCAAGCATTCCCACAAAGCCTGCTGCACACCAAGGAGGCGTGAAGCTCTGGTCCATGCTATGGTGAACTGCAGAGCCATATTTTTGTGACTGCCATTTACAATGTGGTCAAAGCTCTGAGCTCTTATTCCCTAACCATGTACACTAAGACTACTTTACAGAACTCAGAATACCACTCTTAAACAGAGATTCACAGACGGAGATGCTGGGCCTGTAAATAATTTATTCATCAATTCTAAATTAGGCACTTTAAACCCCACCCCCAAGCCAACTGCTGAAATCTGGGTAGTGCACCAGCCGGGCCTGAATCTTCAGCATTCCCGGGTGACAGGTAACAGGACCACTCAGACCCTCTTCCTCCCATAGCCTCCTGTCACCAATGCCAGTGTACACACCAACCTCCCAACCCAACACCAAGGCCTCACTACCTGCCAGGACTCTCTCAAGAAAGAGACTAGGCTTTTAGAGATGGAGGCTGGCCACAAAAGGCAGGACTATTACCAGTGCCAGAGTCGGCTTTAGAGAAGGGAGGACCAAGAACAGAGCAGCCCCTTCCACAAGCCTGGCATTCCCCTCAATTCTTTCTGACATATGATGATCATCCTTAAATGTCCATGAGATGGTCATGGAAGAAAAGGCAGTGATTAATGACCGACACTTGAGTCTAATGAAAACAATGTGGAAGTGCTCTTGTCCCCAGGTTAAGTAGGCTGAGACTTTTGGAGTCACATGGGGAGGGAATCATTTAGGGCATCTACATACCATATCCGGTCGGTTGGAGGTGGGGGAATGTTGACCGCTAAGGTCCCTCGACACTCTTGCACCTCCACAGTTAGCAGCAGGGGGGTATTGGAGACCTCTTCAATCTTCTTCTTGATAAACTCGGTCTCTGTTGCTTTTTGGAAATATTTTGACTTGGTAATTTTATCAACAAACCTCATAATCTTACTTGTTCGATGACCTCCAACATACCTTCAAATAAAGAATGCAAAGCTGCATTAGCACGTGTGCTGAGGGATCAAATTCAGGCTGTCAGGCTTGGTGGTAAGTGTCTTTATCTGCTGAGCTATCTTGCTGGCCCTAAATATCTTTGACTAACACAAGCCTCGTGATGGCACTCACTCTCCAATAGCTTCTCTACTGCGACACTATGTGCACTTTGGACAGGTCACTCTGTTTTGAGGGGAACTGTGCTGTGTACACAGGACCTTTAGCAGCCTCCTTGGCCTCCTAAAATTAGATGGCAAGAACGTTTTCCACCAATATAACCAAACATTAGCCTGTGGGGGCTAAATCACCCTTGGTTTAAAGAAGACATGAAGGTCAGACAGAACATTCTAGCTGTGCTGCCCAGTGGACACTGGACAGAGACATCCCTCAGGTCTGAGACTCAGCACCAGCATGAGACTCAGACTGGAACCGCCCAGTCTCTAGACAGCACACAGAGAGCCGTGCAGCAGAGACAGACAGCACCCACTAGCAGACTATCTTTAGGTGACCTCACACCTACTTTGAGAGCCAGGGGCCTATCAAAGGGCTCAGAACTTTCGCCTCTTCTTCTTTTTTAAAAAATATTTTTATTTTGGGGCTGGAGAGATGGCTCAGCAGTTAAGAGCACCGTCTGCTCTTCCAGAGGACCCGGGTTCTATTCCCAGCACCCACATGGCAGCTAACAACTGTCTGCAGTTCCAGTTCCAGACAAACACCAAGGCAAATAAGTAAATAAATAAAGTTTTAAAAAAATAATAATTTATAAAAATATTTTTATTTTATGTGAATTGGTTTTTGCCTGCATGTATAACTAACTGAGACAGTTGTGAGCTGCCATGTGGATGCTGGGAATCGAACTCAGGTCCTCCGGAAGAACAGTCAGTGCTCCTAACCACTGAGCCATCTCTCCAGCCTCTCACCTCTTTTTTTTAAGGCTTAGAACTAAAGGGAAAAAGCCGCATCAAGTGGACATGCAGGCAAGCCAGGAAAAGCAGCAACTGCCCAGGGTACTGCCTGATTGGTTTCTTCCTATGCTGTGCAGTTTCAGACTTGGGCAGTGTGTGTATAGGGATCTGTGTGGACTTGGGGGAGGGGAGGTGCTGAATCCAGGGCCTTGCACATACTAGATGAGCACTCTACAACCAAGCTACATCTCAAGCTCTAAACCATAGTTCTAGAAGGTCCAATTGTGCTATGCAAAGATCTGTGCTCTTTTCTCACCTTCTGAACAATTTCAAAGAGAGCAGGCTGCTATTTGCTTACAAGTTTCTGGATCACCTGGTGCTGTAATCTAATGTTTATCTCCTTTTAAATAATTTAAAGGCCCTTGCAGAAGGGCACTTGACACACTCTGATCATTACCGAAACAGGCATGAAAGTACACCCAAATGAAGTTCACGATCCCAAAGAGCAGCTAGGACATCACAGTCTCAAATTGCACCAAAGAAAGAACCCAAGCACCTCAATTCTGCAGAACCCCAGCCAGTAGATCTGGCTGTGGTATGCACGGGTCCCTTCTCTCTGCAGCCACCAGGGGGAGGTGGTGTACCATTTGGATCCTCTGAAGACCCAGGGTGCAATTCTAGAGACAGGCCTCTCCTTCAAAGTCTGATATTTACTAAGACTGCAAGACAAAGCCAAGTCTCTCCTCTGAGGATGCTGATGCTGACACCTTTTACTCAGTGTGCAGGAAGAATCCTGGAGGGGGAAGAAAAGACTGGCTGCCTCCTGGTTGCTCCCTTGACCTCCTAAGCCTCTCCAAAAGCCCCATCCACTCACCCTTCAGCCCCAGGGAGCAGCTGTTTATCTCCAGCACTGGGCTCTGGTGCATCATCTTCCTCAGAGGAGCCAGCACTGGAGGATTCTTCATCACTGTCGGCCAGACAGTACACTCTGGGCCTGCAACTGAACAGGGAAAAGTCACCAGTGGTGCATACAAACACACACACACACACACACACACACACTCAACCACAGAGGGTCAAGGAGGAACTTCTGCTATATGTTATCAATGTTTCTAGGAAAGAATCCAAGAGCTCTTGGATTGGCTGCTTACTCAGGAAACTCCAGGGCCAAGTCCCCGGACAGGACTGCAGAGGACTTGAACTCCCAACAGTTGCTTTTGAGCATGCACCAAAAAGACAAGTGTGGAGTGTGATGGAGTCACATAAAATGCAAGAGCCAAGAGGGGTGGGTGGTAGGGGTGTAAATGGAAAGAATGGATAGTCAGCAGGGATTATAATGGCAGCTTAATGTTGGTGACATGGACCGTCTCTTACCATGGATGAAGTGTACAGGCAAGTCTCTGGCTCAATTACCCTTCAAATTAGTTCTGACTGGACTCCTTTCTAGTGAGATTAGATCTACATTATCCCATACCTGCTCCATATGGAGGGGGAGTGTCACAGAAAAAGCCCAAAGCCACAAGGTATCAAGTCTCAGAGGACTCAAGAAAGCATTTGACACGAGAACCCAGGGATTGTTCTAGAACAACACAAAGTTAAAGGCTAGGCTTTGCAGTTCCCTTAAAGATCTTTGCCCTTCTTAAACTTTTTCGGGTTCTAAACAGGTGAGGCTTTCTGGATCACCAGCAGAGCTGTGGGATCAAGGTTCCCTTCTGAGGTACAATGAAGGCTTCCTGACCTACTAAAGGTGACTGCTTCCTCATGAGAGTACTAGCTGGGCCTTGTCTCTAGAGCTCGGGGCCTTAGTTAGGCATGAAATGAACAAAGGACAGAACAGTCTCTAAACTGTTAAGCCACCAAATGGCCACTAAACACAGCCTTATCTTGCTGACCAGGGCAAACTATTCATGCCAGGAAAGGCAATGCAGCTTAGATCTGGTCTTCCTGCTGCGGCTGGAGGCTCTCTTTGTGACACCTCCTTGAGCCACTAGAGGTCCATGGGGCAACTGTCTCCTGATTAATGGGGGTCAAGGGCAGAGCACACAGCTGCAGGCCAGGCTGAGCCTCTCACCCTGAAACAGGAGCTGGCTGTAAGAAGATCCCACCAGTGTCCTCCCAGGCAGGACACCAGGATCCTGCTCACCCTGGCTCTGAAGCGGAGCCAGAACTGAGCCGACACACTGGACTTTTGACATTAAAGGGGATGACCCTGTGAGAAGCCACTCCTAATCTGAAGCACCCGCTCTCACTTCCCCTAAGGCAGGCCTGGCTAGCAGGGAAGTGTGTCTGTCCCATTTCTCTGTCACTCAAACAGCTATGCTCTTAGCTCAAGTATGGAAGCTGGCCCAACAGCACAGGGCAGCTCCTCAATCCACACAGTGCATCTGGGATCATAGTGAGATCTGCTCAGCCATGGCCCCTGAGCCCAACATGTACCATCTGGCACCTCCACCCCTGGGGTAAAGATACCAAAGGTGAGAACTGCACTGAGCCCTTGGGTTCTAGAATGAATCCTCAGCACAACAGAGAGCAAGCAAGCACATCCTGTGGCTTCCTGTGAATAATTCAGATAGCGCTACAGCTGCATGGGCTACACTGTATCAGATGCTGCAGATTCTGATTTTGACTATGTGGCATCTCTATCATCCAAAATGGGAGCTGTATCATGTGGAACTCAGGATCAATTAAGCCTGTGACTGTTTGGCTCATATGTAGCTTTTTTGCTTGTTTGCTTGTTTTCTGACTCAGGGTTTCTCTGTGTAACAGTCCTGCCTGTCCTGGAACTTGCTTTGTAGACCAGGCTGGCCTCGAACGCACAGAGATCCAACTGCCTCTGCTCCCCAGGTGCTGGGATGAAAGGGGTTAAAGGTTACCCCACCACTGCCTGCATTTCATACTTTCAACCTTACGATGTAATCGAGAATTTTAGAAAGAAGACACACTACACGTCCTCATAAAAGATGTGCAAGATGTGAGGAGGGACTGGTTTGAACACCTCAGAATTCCAGTAGAGTGCTCTACCCTCTCCGAGGGCTACTGAACAGCTCATTCCAGTCCTGGCGTCTCTGCTAAGAACCATTTGAGGTCTGTGCCTAGAGTCGGGCACAAGAGAAAGTAAATACTTGATCATGGATTCTGTCTTGGACCAAATTCTTTTCTTTCTTTTGTGAAACTCATTGTGTAGCCCAAGTTAGCTTCAAACTAGAGTAAGTCTCCTGTCTCAGTCTCTTAAGTGTTGGGACTGCAAGCATGAACCATATTTCTTGCTCTTGTTCTAAGACTCACTATCATATCACTTCTGTCAACTTCCGGCAGTCTCAGTCTCCCCCAACCCCTATATGCCTGCCACTACACATGAGCAATGTCTGCGGAGGACAGAGCGCAATGATGGCCTTAGAATTGCAGCTACAGACAGTTGTGAGCCTCTCTGGGGGTGCTGAGACTTAATTCTCGTCCTTTGGAGAACAGTCAGTGCTCTCAACAGCTGAGCCATCTCTCCAGCCCTATTCTAGTAGTTTCTGAAACCACCTGAAAAGTAGGCTGATTTGTTATCATTTTAGAATAGTTAAAAGAATGATACAGACTCCAGAGGCGATTCTAAAAAGTGACTGTAAAAAATGCTTTCAGTAAAGAGTAAATAAGCAGATTCAACAGCCCTGGGAGGGACCTCACTCTGAAGAATGCATTAATTTTCTTTTATTTATAAGATATCAGTCCCAGGCATTAGCTGTGTGTGCCCATGCATGCACACACACATATCCAGGACAAGGTTGAATCATGGTATACTAGGCTCCCAGGAACACCTACAGCCTAAGCTGCACCAAGTGCACTGCAGAAACACCCCACGCTACCATTTTAAGGATCTGTCATGTTGGACACATCCCTTTATGACTCATTCAAAGGCCCCTTTCAAGTTCTTTCCTACAGTTTAGACTGCTCTGCACCCACCGCTGCCTCCTCCACCTCTACAGTGCCGGGGATTGAGCCTAGGATGTCACACATACTAAGCAAGAGCTCTTCCACAGTTACACTCCCAGCCCTTGAAGACCATTCTGACTGCCTTATTGCTCCAACATGACTTAACCACAGTATGTGACAAAAAGACATGTTGCGGGCTGGAGAAATAGCTCAGAGGTTAGGAGCACTGACTGTTCTCCAGGAGGTCCTGAGTTCAATTCCTAGCAACTACATGGTGGCTCACAACCATCTATGATGACATCTGGTACTCTCTTCTGTATACTGTATACATAATAAATAAAAAATCTTAAAAAAAGAAGACATGTTGCTTGTAGAAGTAAGAGCTTAAAGGGTAGACACCCACAAATAGACAGTGGATATGCTTTTCAAAGGGAGATAACTTCAGACTGAAGCAACCTAGACTTCAACTTCCCTACCGTGCCCTCTGGGTCCTACTATAAACCAACTTCCCAGGCAGGAGAGGAACTTCTCACAGGTGGCCAGCATCACTGGAGAAGCTCCCAGGAGTGCAACTACTTGCGTGGGTTCTGAGCAAAGCAGTGAGAGGCAGCCAAGGCCCCCACCAAAGCTGAGCTGTGGGAGAAAACCCATGTACAGCACGAGGCCTGGACAGGTGGAGGTGGCTAAAGGGAAGGAAGGCCTGGGGGAAGAGGCTGCTGTGGGCTGCTACACAGTCAGCCCCAGGGTGTTGTATTGAGGAAGACATTGACCCTCAACAGCAGTGACCACATGGGCTGACTCCTCTTTTGGGCCTCACCATGGCTGCATATAATCACAACTGAGGAGTGGAGGGAGTGGGTCTGAGAACTGCTTCTGGAGTTAGGCTCTGGTATCATGACAGGCTTTCAGGGGCTTTTGATGTATCTAGAAACTCTGAGCCAAACAATGCCCGTGGAAACATTTCTGAAATGAAGAAAGGGCTTCGCTTCCCCAAGAATCCATTTCTCAGGCCCTTTTCCTCACAAAGCATGGCTTTTAGATTGTACTTTTCTTTGCACTGAAAATTGATAGCTAATAACATTAATATATAATTTAACATCTTCACAACAGGAAGATAGACATTTCATACAGGATTCTTTTATGGAAAGATGGTTTTGGAAATGCATTCTACTAGATTTCCCAAAGAAAGGGAGTCTTTACAGTCAGTCTAAAGAAGCATGGCGCCCTACGATCAGCCAGTTTGCAGATGTAAACCAGTGCCAAGACAGCCAAATGAGTAACAGTCACTGTGGAGTGTCCGAATGACAAGACTCCGACCAAAAACAATCTGTTGCCCACCTGATGCATATGACTCACCTTTCCAATGGAGCCCCAAAGCCCTATGTGGGGTATGGATGTTTCTAGAAAGGCTCCTTACTTAAATGCTTATGATCAAAGATTGCTCTGTCCCAGTCCCATTTAGTAGATACAAGTAAACAAACAAACAAACAAAAAACAAACAAACAAACAAAAAAAAAAAAAAAACAGTGCTGGAGATCAAACCCAGCCTGGTGCATGCTAGGCAACTGCTCTCCCACTGAGCTACATCCTCACCCAAGAGACCTTTTGAGTTTGCTTCTGCCCACGGTGTCTTGTGACTCTATTGTCACAAGCCAGTCTGGCACTGCTTGGCTACAGGGTCATAGCGGGGTGGAATAGCAAGACAAGCAGCTAGGTCTGACTACAGGCTAGGTCATGGAGACTGTGACTGTCAGGCCAGCTCTGGCCCTGCTCCACTCTCCGCGCCTTCTCAAGCCCTCAGACTGCCTTCATGTCTGGGAACATGATGAAAAGACATTTTCTTGTGCTTTCAAATGGGACCAGATCAGACTCAGCACTCACAGGGTATGGAATGCCACACGGGGAGTTGATGAATACCACTCACCAGAAAATACAAGTCCACAGATTGCCGAATCCAAATACATTTTAACAAATAGCAGAAAAATGAAAGGAAAATAGCAGATACAGGTTAGATTGCAATATAGCAGTTCTCCAGTCATTAAAACAGGAACATTTCAACACATAACTGGAGAAATCAAGCTAAGCTAAACAAAACAATGATCTTGAAGACATAGCTCAACTTCCTGGGTCCACATATGCAGCTAAGCAAAAAGAGCAAGAGCCAGTGCCTTGAATATTGCCCCCAGAGTGTGGTTCACTGTGGCAGCCCCTGGGGGGGCGGGGGAGGGGGATGGGATTAGGGACTGCAGATGGGAGAGGCCACATCTTTTAACTTGGCTAAAACAATGTCATCATTTAGGTGTGTAGCCAGAACAGTGATCTTTTAGGTGTTTGAGAATCTGGCATCAAAGGGTGAAAAAAAAAAAAATCAGGCTCAGTAATTACCTCCCAATTCTAGAATATTTCTAAATCAGATTAACTCTGGCTGACAGATGTACTATCTACAAAGAGAGAAATTTACTAAGCAAATCAATGTTGTATTATTTCGGGAAAATGCTTCTCAGAACACTGGCAGAATATCCTCTTAGCTGCAAAATCAACCATCTTGTTATAAATAATTCTGACCCAGTGATTAAAGTGGCAGATCCCCGGGGGACCTTAATCGGCTCCACATACTGCTGTCTGTGGCTGGAAGCTGAAGCGGGGTTTCAGAGGAAGGATTCCATTTACAGAATAGTTCATGCTTAGGTGTCTGTCCTGCTAGTCTGTACCAGCACTATTTTCTAGGTAACTGAGACAGTGTCATCCCTGCCAGTGCTGACACCAACAGGTGCTGGGTGGGGAGCTCACTCTGATCAAAAGTGCTGACCCTGAGGCTGCTGTCCATGCAGGGTTTCCCACACCTGACCTGCTTCTCACAGGCCACAGGAGAGGCTGGTCCCCCAGGGTTGGTTAGTAAAGTCATATATAGCCCCTTACCCTTCTTTGCCAATTTCTCCAACCTTCAGGGCTTCAACAAGAGGCTCTTTACCTAGTTTGGTCAAGTTCATTTTGGTCTCGAGAGTCATCAGAAAGGACCCATTGTAAGACATTTCCAAATCGATCCAGAGTCCTAAAGAGACAGTTTAAATTTTTTTTTTTTTAAGATTTACTTATTTATTATGCATACAGTTTTACAGAAGAGGGCACCAGACCTCATCATAGATGGTTGTGAGCCACCATGTGGTTTTGCTGGGAATTGAACTCAGGTCCTCTGGAAGAACAGTCAGTGCCCTTAACCTCTGAGCCATCTCTCCAGCCCCCTAAAGAGACAGTTTAAAAAAAAAAAAAAAAGATTTGTTTGGTTTGGTTTGATTTGGTTGCCTCCCAACAAATATGAGTCTAAATGACAGCATCAAAACTCGTATTTTGGGGGCTGGAGAGATGATGGCTCAGCAGTTAAGAGCACTGCACAGGTCCTGAGTTCAATTCCCAGCACCTACATGGTGGTTCACAACCATCAGTAATGAGATCTGGTGCTCCCCTTTGACACTCCGGCATATATGCAGACAGAGTATTCATATACATAAGACACATAAATAAATAAGTAATTAAAAACCCCACTGTATGTTCAGGAATACAAGGACAGCTCCATGGTGAAAAACACTTGCTGCTCTTGCTGAGGAACCAAGTTCAGTGTCCAGCACCCAAATGATGGCTTATGGTCACCATAACTCCAATTTCAGGGGATCTGACACCTTCTTCTTCCGTCTGAGGACACCAGGCGTGTGTGCATGTGTGTGTGTGTGTATGTGTGTGTGTGTGACATATACAAACATGTAGGCAAAACATTCCTACACTTAAAGCTTTCAACATTCTTAAGTTGTCATTGAACTAGTCTGCTGCATATGACCTGTACTGACTGCAGGGGTGAGGGTGCTCTGCCCTCAGGGGACAGAAAGACTCCATGGTTTGCATGCTGGGCAGCAGTGAGCATGGCAGCCCCCTGGAGCACTGCAG
>PVIH01004673.1:0-61430 GCA_004025045.1 Sigmodon hispidus | reverse complement strand
ATGAGGCAGTTTGGGATCACCCATTCCCTGAAAGCTCCCTCACCTATGGGCCTGCACCTAAAGGTCCCCTGCAACCGAACCTAACAGCTTGAGTTTGATTCCCGGGACTGACCAGGTAAAGGGTGAGAACTGACTGCACAATTGTCTTCCAACCTCCACAAGCACAAGCCCCACCCTAGCCTCCCCTCCTCCCCACAAACAATAAATCATTTGTTGTTGGTGGTGGTTTTGTTTTTCAAGATAGGGTTTCTCTGTGTAACAGCCCTGGCTGTCACAGAGACCCACCTGCCTCTACCTCCTTAGTGCTGCGATTAAAGGTGCATGCTACCACTGCCCGGCTAATAAATAAATAGTTTAAAAACAGTAAAAAAAAAAAAAAAAAAAAGTAAGTTCAATAAACTCAATCTCTCTCACTCATTTCCCCCTCCACATAAAATTTTTAGATTTTTAAAAATTTTATTAGTGTGTTTTGCATATATGTGCATGCCTCGTGCCAGAGGAGGTCAGAAGACGTCAGAGCCCCTGGAACTGGCATTGCGGACATTTGTGAGCCACCATGGAAATGCCGGGAACTGAACCCGGTCCTCTGCAAGAGCAACAAGTGCTCTTGACCATTGAGTCATGCCTCCAGTCCCCAATTCTGTATTTTTAGTACACTTTTATTTTTAGAAATTACCTAGTAATAGAAACAAAAGGATCTCCAGGAGTAGCTAAGTAACTATAGGGAACTATGAAACATGAGTTAAATAATTTATCATCAGAAGGATATTATTGCCAATGAGTTCATATGGAATTTAACCAAGAAGGTCACTGGACCAGGGTCTACAGTATACACAGACAGATCAGTCACATCCTGTCACCACAGAAGGGTGGCCACTGGACCAGGGTCTACAGCATACACAGACAGATCAGTCATACCCTGTCACCACGGGAGGGTGGCCTAGCAGGTAAATCTACCTGAAATGTTTTTCATTCTTAGAGCCCCAAAACACCTCATAGATTTTTAATCAAAATGTGATCCTTCAAATGGCTATTTAAATGTTAATAAACTTTTTTAGACAGATTCTTCCTGTTACTGAACACGATTATTTCCCATGGACGACTTGATTTAATTAAATGGCACACAGGTCAAGTGTGATCATCTTCTTGGGTGGGGGGGGACACACACTGCTTTCTTTCCAGCTTATATTAAGCAGTTAAAATCAGTCAGCTAACTCTTCAGAATACTGGGACTGTGGGAATTAAGTGCACATCTGCCTCAGTAAAGATGTTTAGTTCTTACTCACTTCCAGGAGGAGGGGATTAGTACAAAGGGCTACGGATGACTTTTAATTCAATATAAAAAAGAAGAATACAATAATTTCTTTGGAAATCCTAACCAAGTTTCTGAATAATATTAACGCCATGAATTGTCTTTGAATGCTGTCAGATTAAAGGCACCAAAACTTTACTTCTTCTAAAATGGGAGGTTTTGTTGCCCCTCCACCCCCAATTTATTGTTTTATGTGTGTGTGAGTGGGGTGGGGGGATTGTGTAAGAGTGGGAATCTGGATCCCCCTATAGCTGAGTTATAAGTGGTTGGGTGTGAGCCACCCAACATGTGTACTGGAATTCAAACTCAAATCCTCTGGAAGAGACCAGTACATGAGGGCATCAGGTTTTCTGGGACTGCATGATGTGTATCCATGAGCCACCCAGTGTGGGAATTGAAGTGCTCTTAACCGAGATCATTTCTCTAGTCCCTTGCTGTCTGGCTGTTTTTGTTTTTTGTTTTTTTTTTTTTTAAAGTACTAATGGGCACAGGCTGGTTCAGGCACCAGCCACACAAGAATATGACCCCACTACCAGGAAGGAAAAAGCCTGGAGGCCAATCACATGGGCTAGGGCTTGAGTTTCACTGCAGGTTTCTTGACAGCACTCTCACCTACACTCAGGAGAACACTATCGTTTTAGAGAGGGCTATCTATATGCAGCCAGGAGCCAGAACACCCTGGTCATCTCTTTTTTTGTTCTGGCTACAGCCGCTGCAGATATCCATAAACCTAGCTCAGGATGAGGCCTAGATGGAAACAGATATTTCTGGTGGCTTTATTGTGTTTTATTTCTATTTTATTGTTATTGTTGTTTGAGGATGTTGTGTATTACAGAATGGCCTCAAACTTGCCAAGTCATTAAGGATGAACTCAACTTTTGATTCCCCTGCCTCTATTCCCAAGTGCTGGCTGGAATCATAATTATATAGCTCACTCTGAGCTGATGAAGACACAGACGTGCGCGCGCGCACACACACACACACACACACACACACACACACACACACAAACACACACACACGGTAAGCACTCCATCTATACCCTGGCCCAGTGTCTTTATAGTCAATCACAGCCTCAGATGAAATCAAGAATGAGTTGAAAACTTAAAAACTGATAGGAACTAATCAGATATTTCAAATCACTATGATATGCTTGCAAATGCAGAAAAGGAGACTATTCACCACTACATTACAAAAAAAAAAAAAAAAAAAAAAAAAAGGCTTCTATGACACTGACTAGGCAGGCAAGGAGCACCTTGAAAAGCTGAGAGCGTGCACAGTTCAGAGCAGAGACCTTACCCATTGTCATGTACTAGGCCCTCAGGGCCAACAGATGAACAAGTAGGAAGCCCGACTCTGCCTCCAAGAATGTACAGACATGGAGACAATGTCAAGATGGGGACCTTAACCTGAACACAGATAGCTACATGCTGTTACCCTAGCAGCGTCCAAGGACAAGACAACAAAATGGCAAGCTTTGGAGGGTCTCCGTGCAAGGTCCCGTCAGGAGCTCAAGGGGCTGATTTCCCAACCTCCAGCTTTGTTGAAGAAAGGCATCTACACCACCACTATTGCTCAGAAGAGTGCCACAAAGAAAAACCAGCTCACGCCCCAGAAGTGCCACTGACCTCTTAGCACTGTATCAACCGAAAGGGTGATTAAGAATAAACGTGGGCTGGAGAGATGACCCCATTTACTCAGTAAAACACTTGTTGGACAAACATGAAGAAGAACCTGATGGTTCTCAAGCACTCAGGTAAAAGCCAGATAATGTACCTGGTTAGGTCAGTACTGGAAGGTGGACACTTCTCTTGGCTTGCCAGCCAGCCAGCCTAGTCAAATTGGTGAGCTCAAGATTCAGAGAGAGACCCAGTCTTTAAATAATAAGACAGAGAGGAAATATCTGCAGAACACATGACATCAGCCTCCAGACTTCACATCCATGTATGTGGATGCACACACAGAATAAAGATGGCCAGAGGGTATAGTGACACACACCTGTAATCCCAGCACTAGCGAGGCAGAGACAGAAAAAGCATCCTTGGCTACACTGTGAGTTTAGGGTATCCTAAACTGAGCTACATGAGACTCTGTCTCAAAAAAGTCAGGAAAAAGAAGGAAGAGAAAAAAGAGAGGGAGAGAAGGAGGAGGAGGAGGGAAGGGCTTAATCAACTGATAGAGCTCAGCCCAGACCACAATATAAAGTGGTAATAAATACCCTTGACAGCATGTGCCCAGAGGCACGGGGGCAGGGGAGGGTGGCAGCCAGAATGGAGGGCTGTGAGTTTGCTTATCATCACCTATTTCCTTAATAAACCCATGGCCTTGATAACCGCCCCACAGAGGCCACAGAGAGCATGCTGCTTCACGGGGCAGTTTGGCCTTTTACTATCAGAGGCACTGGTCTTGACTCCCGGCTGCTTGGAAGGTGTTCTAGCTTCATTGCCGTTGCTCTACCGACAACACCCTGGCATACAGCAGGGAAGAGAAGGGTTATTATTTGGCTTGCAATTCCAGGCTGCAGTCTATCACTGCAAGGAAGCTAGGGCAGGAACTGGGAGCACTACAGCCTCAGTCTGGGTAGACAGAATGAGTATGTGCATGTACCCTTGCCTGCTCAGTTACTACTGAGCTAGCTTTCTCTATTATTTTTAAGATTTATTTGTGTATTTTATGTATATGAGTGATCTATTTGCATGTATGTTTGCATGACAGAAGAGGAATCAGATCTTGTATAGATGGTTGTGAGCCACCATGTGGGTGCTGGGAACTGAACTCAGGTCCTCTGGAAGAGCAGCCAGTGCTCTTAATCACTGAACCACCTCTCCAGCTCTGCTCTCCCTGCTTTAAGACTCTTCCTAGTTGATTATTACAACAGCCCAGAAAGGGTTAGGGTCCCAAGACCTGCTCAGAACTGGCCTCAAGTTCCTCTCTCTTTAACCATGCCTGGCTGATTCTCCCACTGAAAGTGAACTTCTGGCATCCAGGAATCAAAACTTGAGAAGGAGACTTTGATCCTATGTTATCAAGGTTGAATGCTGTGGAACAATCTTTATACAATGTAAATGTACTGCTCTTGTTGTTAATAAAGAGCTGATTGGTTGATGTTTAGGCAGGATTTCTGGGGTAGTGTGAATGCTAGGAAGGAGGAAGGCAGAGTCAGAGGAGTCCCCAGCCAGCTAGCCAGCTGGAAAGAAACCAGGACACGCGAGAGCCTGGGGCCAGCATATAGATTAATAGAAATGTTTTAAGTTGTAAGAGCTAGTTAGTAATAAGCTTGAGCTATCAGCCCAGCATTTATAATTAATAATAAGTCTGAGTGGTTGTTTGGGAAGTGGCTGGCAGAACAGAGCTGATCATGATCCCAACAAAAACTTCACCTACAGCTGGATGTTGGTGTTACTTGGTTTCAGGTCATCCAGTGACTGTTTTGTTCTTGGCAAGAGACTGGTGCCATGTGCTCTCAGATCCTAGGGAAACTGAAATTCTCTGAACCTGGATGAACTTTGCATGACATCTCTGTAGCTCTTCCTAACTTACAACTATTCTGACATAAAGCCCAATCTTACGAAGGCTGACACAATCTAAATCTCAATGTTTCTCACTCCTTTAAAAAAAATTTTTTTGAAGGAGCTAGAGAGATGGTTCAGTGGTTGGAGCACTGACTGCCCTTCTAGAGGACCCAGGTTCAAATAGCAACACCCACATGGTGACTCAAAACTGTAACTCTAGTTCCAAGAAGATCTGATGCCCTCTTCTGGCCTCTGTGGATATTGCACACACAATGCGTGTACACGTGCAGTCAAAATATCCATAAACATAAACTAAACTAAATTGTTTGTGAGAACTTGGAGGCATGTATGTCTGTGCACCCTGTGTGCATGCTGTCTGTGTAGGCAGAAGAGGGTGCTGGATCAGGGGCAACTAGAGTTACAGACAGCTATAAGCCATCATGTGGATGCTGGGAACTGAACCCTGGTCCTCCTGAAGAGTAGCACGTGCTTTTAACCACTAAGCCACCTTTCTAGCCCTTCTTGTTTTTAGAGTCTCACTTTGTAGCACAGCCTGGCCTGGGACTCACTATGCAGCCCAAATTGTCTCTGAACTCAGGAAGCAGTATCAGGGGCAACAACAATTTTATCTTACAATTTTAAAAGTGCATGGCTAGGGCAGGATGATGCAAGCAACCTGAGCAGCCCGTGTGATCAGAAGATATTTTTTTCTTTTCTTAATGATTTCTTTTTTCAGTTATTTTTATTTTATTATTTTATGTGTATGACTACTTTGCCTGCGCACCCATATGCATGCAGAGCCCACTAAAGTCAGAAGAGGGCATCAGGTCCCCTGAAATTGGAGTTGAGCCCAGGTCCTCTGGAAGAGCAGGAAGTGCTCTTATGAAGCATCTCTCCAGTCCCCGAGGGGGGACTTTTCAAGAGGGCACAGGAGTCCCACAAGAGATGTATCCATCCAAGTTTCAGCTCAGTTGCATTTCCCAGGCAAGTGAGCCGACTTTCACTTGTAGTCAGTTTTAGCAAGTCTCTCCTACGTTTAATGTCCCTAAAAGGGAAGGTTCTCCTGAAAGCAATGAAATCCAGAACCCCAAACTCACAGGGTCCCATGCCACACAGCGGCTTTTGGTCAACAGTGGACCACATGTAGGACCGCAGTCCCTGAGACTCTATCACTCGGCAGCATGACCGCCTTTTAGGTTTGCTCTATGTGGAAAGCAACATACCACAGATGCATGAACATGTCACTGTTACTGAAAGACACCTAAGTGCGTTCCTTCATGTTTATTTGTTTAGGCATCACACAGGCAGCCTTCAAAGCTTGGAAAAGCCTGATTTGGTCACATTCAAATAACCCCATGGGCTTTCTGTCTTTTTGTCCCTTTCTTTGCTGATGTTTCCCCTGTTACACAAGCAGGCAGATCTGCACTCTGCCCCGAAAGGAGCTAGGTAAGCTTCAAATGGATTAAAGTAGCAAGGCTTTGATCTGTGGAGCTGAAATGTCTCAACCCCCAGCTTCAAAAAACAGGAAAGAAGTCCACGACTTAGGTCTCCAATTAACCTCTCAGGCTGAGTAAAGCAGTCCTGTGTCTGCTGTACAGTTCAAAGCCATAGGGGCACTCCGGGATGCTGCCCAGCCTGCTGTGGCCTGCCACTGCCCTTTTCTTAGACATTTCTATTAGCCCAGGAAAGGGCAGTGCTGAGATTCAAGACGCTGTGACCACGTGAGAAACCTAAACAGGCATCTACAGTATTTACTTTTAAAAGCCTGGCTCTCACAACGTTTGTACTAGCTGATAAATTTAAAGTTTGTTACCAGTCAATTCCTGAAGAGGTAGAGGGCAAAGGGCAACAGAGAGGCCATGGGTCAGGGGAGGAGCCTGATTTGTACACGGGTGGGGCGAAGATCTCAGCTACACAGCTAACATAGTTAATAGGCGCTGCACCTATTAACAATACCTTGTACCAACTGTGTCAAAAAGGGGTGGAGACAGAACAAGCATGTGCCAGGTAGAAGAAGTACACTACTTTCAGATATAAATCTCTTCTATTTTGTTCTGTGTAACTGACCAATCCCAGCAGGACTCAGACTGACTGGGATGCAGACAGAATTGAGGGGCTACAGGGGACCTCCACATGCAGGGACCAGGTAGACCTGTGTCTTTCTCCAAGATCAGTGGGTGTGCCCTGCCAGCTCAAACCTGCTGAGTGTAATCACAGAACACTCTCTCCATAGTGTGTAACAGCTATGACTGACTAAATATTCAAAAATAATGATTTCACTAAATGTGATCGACAGCCATAGAGAGAGTTGTGTTAAATCTTATAAAGTCCATAAAATATTGACTTCCAAACCCACGTCCTGCTCCCAGAAAACTGTGTTTACCTCCCACTGCTCTGCTCCTGGGCCACCTGGGGAACAATGTGAAACACGGAGCAAGGGAGAGACGGTCCCTGACCAGGAAAACTAAACCTGAGCTGAGTGAGCGGAGTGAACATGCCTGTGATCTCAGCACTCGGAAGGCTGAGGCAGGACACACAGCTTGTTCATCTAGGCTACCGAGCAAGACCCTGTCTCAAAGACGGGGGAGGGAGGGAGGGAGGGAGGGAGGGGGGAGGGGAAGTGGTGAGGTCTCTTCTGTGTGTCCACCAGGCTCCTCCACCTTTTGTGCTTTACTACATTCTTGCATGCGATCTCTTCTCGGTTGGTGCCCTTTGAAGCCACATGTTATAAAAGACACAGAATCTGTGGCCGTCCCCAGTATTCCATTTATATTCCTTCCACATTCTGATCAATTCTCTTTCTCTCCGTCCACAAGGGTAGGCATAAATAGTTCATGGCATGCCTAAAACCTCAAGTCCAGGAGCTGTGCTCCACAGCTGGACTTGCTCTACCACTGCATTTAAATAGGTGTCCTCATTTTTCAAATCCTCAAGACCCACAGGAATGTAAGGAGGACAAAGACGTGAAGGTCAAAAGTCTTACAGCTCAGAAGGTGTGGCTGGGATTGAGTAAGTGGAGACAGCAGATGGGTACGCGGGCTGTGATGATATGTTATATATTTAATAAAACCAGTCTGAATATCATGAGATCTACCCACAGTCGGGATCCAGGAGGATCAGAGAGTGGTAACTCACACCTTTAATCCCAGCAGATCTGAGTTTGGTTTACAGAGGGAGTTCCAGGCTTCCAGGAAGACAGTAGTGGTGCCTTGCCTTTAACCCCATAAATCCAGAGACAGAGATCTTTCTGTGTTTCTGTGAGTTCAAGGCTGACTACCAAATGTAGTAGCCTATGCCTTTAATCTTAACCTGGATGTGATACAACTGGGCAAAGAAGGTATTTAAGGCATAGGAAAACAGATGAGGCATGAGAAGCGATGAGGAGCGAGGCTGAGGAAGCTGGAAGATAGCTGGTGAGATTTGACTGTGGTGTTTCCTCTCTCTGATAGTTCAGCCTTTCCTCGATATCTGGCTCTGAGTTTCTTTTAATACAAGCAGAATTTGTGCAACATGGGCCCCATGAGAGGAGAGTGCAACTACACTGCTTCAGACCCTGCTGAGGGCTACAACCCACAGGAGAGCTCAGGCTCCATCACCTGACTTGAGAGTGTCTTAGGGCTGGAAAAGACCCTCTAACAGTTTGGTAGACTAGAGTTAGGAGAAGAAACCTAGCTCCATGGTCAATCAGTTTCCTACTGTGTCTTTGTTAGGGAGGCTGAGGCAGGAGGATCGTGAGTTCAAAGACAAGCTGAACTATAGAGTAAGGTCCAAGAGCAGCCTGAGCTACACAGCAAGATTATGTCAACAAAATAAAAACAAAACAAAAATGGCTGGTGAGACGGCGCAGTGAGCAAATAAAGTTGTGCTGACTTCAGCAGGCACACCTCTCCAATCTTCCCCAGTGCCTCTCCCACACGTGCGCACACACACATAATGTTTTAAAAACTAAACAAAAAATACAAAGAAACCCACACTCCACATGAAATAGGATGGTTAGGCTGTGTTCTAAGCACAAGCCTTGGTGTCAAAACTACAGTGAGAGAATATTTCAACAGCCTCATATAAACAGTCTCTCTAGTCAACTAAGAGTTACCTTGGTGATCAACATAAGGCTTGAAGGCCTGAAGAATTTTTGGCACAGCCACACCCATGTCAAGTTCTGTCAATGTTAGCTCATTCATAAAGTACGGGAGCTAAAGAAAAGAAACAAACAGTGAATGACACACATCAGCAAGCTGGGAACCACACCAAGGGCAGGGCAGCCAGGGCTCCACACATCAGCAAGCTGGGAACCACACCAAGGGCAGCCAGGGTTCCACACTGTCTGAGGAAAAGTAGGGAAGGTGTTGGGTCACATCTGTATAGACGAGCGCTCTCTTCTCGGAAAGCAGGAACTAGACAGCGCAGGGAAGGCTATCTTGGCTAAGGAGGTGAGGAGGCTTAGAGGGATGGGGAGTAAGAAACTGTTACATTTCTGACAGGCAGTTTATCACAACTTTAAAAATAACTGGGAAAACCAAACCAAAGCCCCAAACCAACTCCACATCCTTTGACGCTGGGCTGCCTATTTCCATTTTTCTTACATGCACTTCAAAGTTCAGGTCTGTGCAGACTGTGCTCATGGAGTATATGCCCATGGTCTTTCTAGCCTCAGGTTTATGAGCCACCATGTGGTTGCTGGGAATTGAACTCAGGACCTCTGGAAGAGCAGCCAGTGTTCCTAAACCGCTGAGCCATCTATGTCTCCAGCCCTAGCCTCAGGTTTATATGGACATCAGGGCACACCAGTGGCCAGGGCAGGGATAGAGCAGTGAGAAATGCTGTTAGCATGTGTCCTCACCCTCCAGTCAAGTCTGACCTCCTTCACAGCCAGCTCTCCCTTCACAGCTGTCCTGCCATAGGACTGGGAAACTGCTCTCCACCTCTGCCCCTTCAGGGAGGGCCACAGCTCCCTACCTCTGCTGGCCCAGGCAGTCAGCTGGTTCCTCTAGGGTCTCTGCATCTCCTCTGGCTACTCATGTGAGTGTGACTTCTTCCCACTGGCTCTGACTAATCCCCCAGCAGGAATCCATCCGAAGGAAATAAGAGCACTGCTGTCCTTCCCAGGAAGCCCTAAGTCACTAAAGATCACACCATCAACTTATCTATGCTTTCAGTCTGTCTCTGTCTGTCTGTCTGTCTGTCTCTCTCTCTCTGTCTCTGTAACCCTGGTTGGCCTGAACTCAGAGATCTGCCTGCCTCTGCCACTGAATGCTGGATCCAGAGGCATGTGGTACTTCCTCCAGCTTAGCCTAAGATTCAAATTAGGAATTCAGTATTTTCTCCAAGTGGCTAGTTAGCAATCTCTATCTATTCACTGAGCAACCAACCAAAACTTAATTCATCCAGCCACCTTTAAACACTACTAGATCCCCACCACACTGGACTCTGCATTTTAATGTTTTCTGCCAGCATCATCAAAATATCCTTTTATTGTTGTTGTTGTTGTTGTTTTTGAGGCAGGGTCTCTCTCACCATGTAGCTCAGGCTGGTTCTGAGCTTCTGGTCATCCTCCTGCTTCAACCTCCTGGGTGCTGAGGATGACAGTCATGCACTGCCACTCTTGGCTATGACACAGCTTTATAGTTCACAAGTCTTTCTTTCCTCCCAGAACAATCTTTTTTTTTTTTCCTTAGATTTGTTGAGACAGGATTTCACTGTGTAGTCCTGGCTGTCCTGGAACTCACTCTCCAAACACGGCTGGCCTTGAATGGAGAGATTCACTTGCCTCTGCCTCCAGAGAGTGCTGGGAATAAAGGTGTGCGCTATGACCGCCTGGTTTCCCAACACAATCTCAAGACTTTCTACACAGCTGGCCAGGTGTGACTCTGCTGCTTCCCTGCTGAATCTTTGCAGCTTGCCCTCAATGGAAGATGATCTTTCAGAACTCAGTTGGAGAAAGTCTTCACCTCTTTTTGACCCTCCTCTGAGGGTCACACACAGGAGGTCATATTTGAGATGAATATAGCATCCAATCAACATTTGAAACAGGGTCTCATGTAGCCCAGCTGGCCTCACTCTCACTCTATAGCTGGAGATGACCTTGAACTTCTGGTTTTCTGCATCCACCTTCCAAACGCCGGGGTTATATATGGGCACCACATGGCTGAACTTACCTAGGGTTTCCTGCAGGGTAGGCAAACACCATATCACCCAAGCTAAATGTGTCCAGCCTTTAGTCATTTGTCTGAATTGGTCTAACCCCTGTCTTAGATACATACCCCCAAAAGCATCAATGTGAATGTGGCTGACTTCTCTATCAACCTACAAAATGTTACTTGGCCAAGCAAGTGTGCCAGACATCATACTTTTGCCATAATGCTTTTTGTCTGTAATTGCCACTTGGGGCCCAGCATTTCAGGAGTCTGCCAGGTCAGAAAGATTCCATGGGCTAGCCAAGGCACAGTCCTCCAACGATGCTTCTGAGATCAAGGTGTAGGAACCTCATGGTTTCTTTCCTTCCATGTGCACCTACTCCATCCTGCATCCTCAGAGGATGGACCTAAGACAGTCCTGAGACAAAGGTGAGGCCTGATGGGGACTGCAAGCCCAGTGAGTAGGGCTGGACTGAGCAGCAGAGTCTTCTGGGTCTACCTAACCCCAAGCTGGTACATCTCCAACTAACCCTCATCACTCGGTTCTCTCCTGGATCAGCCTCTTTCAAATGCTGAAGAAAGCAAGAGAGTCCCTCCTGGGTGCCATTCAACCAGAAGCCTACAGGACCCACATGAGACAGGACAGCCTATGATCCTTACCCTCCTAAGTAAACTCCACTGGGAACAGAACAGACAGGTGTACAGGATATGCTCTGATTTTCGGATGGTCATCAGGCTGTGTGCAACAATAGCATCGCTGATGGGCATGAGCATCCTAAACATGTATTTGAGCAACAAAGACACAGTTTACTTGCTGCTGGGGCAGAAACTCTGCTTGCCTCAAGTCCATGTCTGGGTACCAGATGCGATCTCTGGCTGAGCAGAGCCATCAGTGCATCCGGGATTACAGAATTCAGCATTATCCTTCTGCCCATTTGTTCCTCTGGTCTTCGGGGCACACCGTAGGGCAGCAGATCAGAACGGGGAGGGGACAAACAGGAAGAGAAGGGACAGAGCCTCCCTGGCCAGACCTGCGGCACCTGCGCTAACCTTCAGTCCTTCTGACCAGAAAAAGCAGAAGGGGCTTAAATTGGTGAACCACAGGAGCTAATGTGACCAACGGAAGCAGAAGACTTCCCTAAACTTTCTCTGGAATGAGGGAGCCTTCAGTACTTCACTGGGGAGGCACCACGACCCCTCACTCCTGGTTTGGAGGAGGCTGCTCCATGCTTCTGGACCTGGTGGGCACCCATCTGGAACTCAGGCATACCCTCTTCCCTTCTTGCTCCAGGGAAGCACAGCCCTCCAGTCTCTGAGAAAGGGGACAGTCCCTCCATGTGACTTGACCTGAGACTCCAGCTTCTGTTGTTTCCAAGGAGACAAAGGGGTCAAGTGTACTTGAGGTGGCTGTTGATATTTCTTCCTCCAACAAGGCGGGACCCTGATGATTACTGTTACCCATGGCTCCTGCCAGCAGCAGCAGGGCCAACCCTCAGCCTTCTTTGAGGATACTAACTGGCTGATACCTGCTCTAAAATCTCTCCATGTCAGAAGCCCTGGGGAAGGGCAGAGATTGGTCTGTAGAAAGTATACAGAGCTTGTCATAGCTTCAGTCAAGCCAAAAAAATATTGTTCCTTATCCTGGGGAAGAATCAAAATCCAACTGAAGCTGCTTTGTGTCCACATCTTTCTTCTGATCTAAGTTTATCTTGTTCCCAAGTTTTCTTGACTGGGAGAGAGGTCTTGAACTCCGAGAGCACGTGCAAAGTTTTTATGTTCGTGTAAACTCTTCTAGCAGAGTTCACAGGTTTCTGCTTCTTAAAGGAATTTAAGGCCCCCAAACTGCAGAGCCACTGACATAAGCTCCTGATCGGGGACTCTAGCTGAGAACCCAGGGACAAAGTGCTCTGCCCTGGGCCTTCAGCAGGGACCTCCACAGGACCCTGGTTGGCAAGCAGTCAGGGGGATCCTTCGGCAGCTCAGACTCACTTCCAAGCAGACCTGGCATGGTAACTAGGCATGTTCCTTCAGCAAAGAGAGTCCAACACAAAGAGACATCTGGCCAAGGCAAAAGTCAGTGGCCGACACATTGAGAGCAAGCACTAACTGAGAAAGGGTCCCACACAGTTCAAAACTTCCACGTGGCTTATCCCCACTGCAAAACCAGGCAGAGAATCTAAGTTGTGTCTAACTGAGAGCGGCCACACAGTGCCTGTTTTCCTGAGCTAGCTCCAGAGGACCTCCTAGGGAGGGTAACGACACAGCAGCCCTAGACAAAGCAACCAGAACAGCTGACTCAGTCCCCAGATCTTTAGTCACAGGTCAAGGTCAGCTTGTGATCCAGGTCAAATGTGCTGTCGGGGTGGAGGGGTGAGCTTAATCCAAGGTGTGTTTTCACTTAGGACCTAATCGGGCAGAATGTCCAGAAAAGAGGAGGCGGGGAATCAGGCCTCTCACGTGAAAAGCAATACCTTAATTTTGCTGAGTTTCATCTGGATTTTCTTTGACACCACATCGGACCAGTATTTCTCGCCTAAGAAGTCCCAAAATATTCTTCCAAGCAAGGCATTCACCCAGGCTTCTTGTTCTTCCTCCTCAGAGGGTGGGGCTTCTGGCAACTGGCAAAAGAGACCAAATTAGCTATCAGACACCTGGAGACTCAGACAAGTGCTTATTTTCATAAAGCCTCTGAAGGTCCCTCCTGTTGAGACAGAGCACGTGACTTGTGCATCTTTCTCCTCAGAGGGTGGAGCAAGAAAAGGAGAAATAAAGTTGGCTGTCAGCTGCGGCCTTCCTTCTCTTTGCTTCCTGCCTCCACCAGTCCCCCATGACCCAGTTGACACGCCACAGCACCAGCTCAGACACCCTGCCCTTCTCCCATCTGTGCCCCCTCATCTAGCCTGATGTCACTGAGCTGTCTGTCTGTCCATCACAGCCTGCCAGCCCTTCTCCCAACTAGGCTTAGGCCTGAAGCTGTCAAGCCCGTCCTCATCCAGGAGGAAAAGAGTTTTCCAACAGCCAGGACTCAAGTTTGGCGTGAACCCTGCAAGGTCAAGACATTCTTGAGGTGCTTAAAAATCACTGACATTTGCAACGCCGAACCTCTGAGATACTGAATGTAGCAGAGCCCCGAGTTCCTGAAGCCCTCTCAGCTAGTGATGAGGAGAACAGTGAGGACCATGCTGGAGGAGAACCCGGCTCTCAGGACAGATGTCAGCCCAAGCCCAGCCCTGCCAACACTCTCCTGCTGACCCTCTACCCACACACAATCTGTCTGAAACATCTGTTGTGACCATCGGGTAAGCAGATCTATTTCCAGTTCCTGGGCTAGTCGCTAGACTATGGAATCTGGCCTGCGGTGGGTCAGAGGTGGAGACGGAGGAGGAAGGCAAACAGCAGCTGTGAGGGATGCCGAGGTTTGATGGTGAGTGTGTGCTGGTGGTAACAT
This sequence comes from Sigmodon hispidus, assembly GCA_004025045.1. Lineage (NCBI taxonomy): Eukaryota > Metazoa > Chordata > Mammalia > Rodentia > Cricetidae > Sigmodon > Sigmodon hispidus. The sequence continues at coordinate 47,024 of PVIH01004673.1, read as the reverse complement.
TAGTGCTGCTGACCACGGTCTCACACAGGCCAGTAGCAGACTCCTTAGATCACCACAGTCATGCATCACAATATCCCAGAAAGACAGGAACGCCGCCTCCATCTGAGAAATGAGAGGTCCCTAGTTCATAGCTGCAGCCTGACTCTGGTTCTCTGTCATGGAGGGGCAATGTCCTGTCAATGAGACAGATATTTGCTGAGGCTTCTGAATTAGACTATAACCCTACACAGAAAAGCAAGCTCTTGAAACAAAAGATCAAAAGATCTCCAAGTGCAGAAGCTAAGGACGGATCGCGCTTCCCTTTGTGATTAAACACATCTGGGCTCCACAGCTCTGACCACGCTCCGCCCACAGTCTTCTCTTCCATGACTGTGTTCATGCATATGAGCCACCATGACATGCTCTGCCCCACCTGGCTATCTGCCTAGGCCAGCGGCATGCACACAGGTCATCAGGTGCCAAGGGTCTAACCTTGCAGGTCTGACTGGTTGTGAGAACCCTCACATACTATGTCATGTGACAGTTCTAAAGCTTGGACCTAGGGTCTGACCCACATGAGCCATACAGACTGCTCAGCCCCCATGCCATATCACTGCTGTGCCAGGTCTCTCTTTGGGAAGGAGGAAATGGGGAGCTTGCATCCATTTTCCAGTAACACATCAGTGTCTAGGACATGTTCTAAAGTCCTTCATGGGTGTTCCAGGGCATCCTTATGATGTTGTGACTCACTGAAGCAAACGGGTGGAGGGGCAGCTCAGTGAAGGGGACTAGCTGCTCCCCAGAGAGTGGGCTTTAGTCCTCCACACCACTGGTGCTCACAACAACCGTCAACACCACTTGACACCCTCTTCTGGCCTCCAGAGGCACCCCGCACACATGGCATTCACACATGCAGACACACACATATATACTAATAAGATTTTTAAAGTGCCCTTGTTTAAAATGGATACATGTTAGCTGGGTAGTAGTGGTGCACACCTTTAAATCCCAGCACTCAGTAGGCAGGCAGAGGCAGGAGGATTTTTTTGAGTTTGAGGCCAGCCAGGTCTACAGAGCTAGTTCCAGGACAGCCAAGGATACACAGAGAAACTCTGTCTTGAAGAAAAGAAAAAAAAAAAAAAAGATACATGTTGACCCTTCCATTTAAGAAGAGGTGGCTCTACCTACTCTAGAGAATCCTATGTGGACTTCCCTAGTGCAGACATGTACCAAGACATTTTCCACCACTAAGATCAGGACGGAATAGAAGTTGGCATCAGCAACTTCTATTTTTTTGTTTGTTTGTTTGTTTTTCAAGACGGGGTTTCTCTGTGTAGCCCTGGCTGTCCTGGACTTCACTCTGTAGACTAGGCTAGACTTGAACTCACAGACATCCACCTGCCTCTGCCTCCTGGTAGCATCAGCAACTTTTTAACCATACACGTGTGCATGTGTATGCACACACACACACACACACACACACACACTCATAAATACATACTGTGGTGTGTGGCCATCTTCAGGCCAAGAGTAACAGGCACAGCTTATCTGAGGTTGACCCCCATCAGATTATCTGTGCAGGCTTTTGAAGAATCATCATACATCTGAGGAAAATGGCCCCTGGGCTACTCAGGCAAGGTTAAACCACTATCCGAATCAGACACACAATATTTTTAGTATTGTGGGCTATAAAGAAGAGAAGGTACCTTGCTCTTCCTTAGGAGGGAACATGCATCTTCTATCAGTCTTTCTTTATAATGCTCATTTTCACAGGAAACAAATTCCACCAAAAAAACAGCAAGAGACAAAGACCATTTCCCAATGACCTCCAGCCAGCGGCATATGATGTGGCAAAATGTCTAAGGGAACTGACATGTTTTTCTTTTTTATCATTTCCTGTAGCTAAGGCAAGCCTCTGCAAGAACAGCAGAGTATTGGTGATGCATCAGCAGGGCTTCTCAAGTGAAATCTGCACTCTGAGGGCTGCTAGAACGCATTCCCAATGACTGCCATAAAAATTTAAAGCCCAAAGAGTAAATGTGCATACACTTCCTAATCTCGCTGTGAGGCTGGAGGGAATCGTGAGGAGAATGTTCACTGTGCTGCCTCTCCCTCCATGGTCAGGAAGGGCAAGCTCCCAAGCGCGGCTTCCAAAGACAGTGTTTGAGGAGGCTGACGTTCCAAAGGCAAAGCAAGGCCATCAAGACTGCCTATCCGGCTCCTGGGGAGCACTGTATTTACAATGAACGTCTACATGCAATGGAGCACAAAAGTACTGTTTTATGGGAGGCCAAGGGGTGCCTTTCTTTTCTTTTTTTTTTTTTTTTAATACTTATTTTTATTTTATGTGAATTGGTGTTTTGTCTGCATGTATAACTGTGTAAGGTGTCAGATCTTGGAATTACAGACAGTTGTTAGCTGCCATGTGGGTGCTGGGAATCGAACTCAGGTTCTCCAGGAGAACAGTCAGTGCTCTTAACTGCTGAGCCATCTCTTCAGCCAAAGGGGTGCCTTTCTAAGAGAGAGCAAGCCTCTACCCCTGAGTTTGGTGACACATGGGTGCTGTCTCCAAGTGGGACGTGGCAGTCTGGCCGGAGAGAAGCCATGGTAGGGTACTTCCTTCACACTTGTCCTTGACTTTCCTGATTTTAAAGCAATGCACATTCATTCTAGGACAGGAACAGGGTCTCTTCCAGACCTTCCCAGATAGAACAGAACACTGTTCGAGCACTACCACCACTACCACCCGCCTCACACACACCTTAAAGGCACAGAAATGACCCACTTCAGCCTCCTGACTACTGGGATTACAGACATGCACCACCAAGCCCAGTTTCAGATTTCTCCCAGTGCATCAGTATCTTTAAAAAGGTAATGGACTAGGGTAGTAGCATGTGCCTTTAATCTCAGCTCTTAGAGGCAGAGGCAGGCAGGTCTCTGTGAGTTTGAGGCCAGCCTGGTCTATATAGCAAGTCCCAGGCCAGCCAGGGCTACACAATGAGACCATGTCTGACTCCCCTCTCCTTACCCCACAAAATGGTTTAAGACAGAGTCTCCTGTAGCCCAGGCCAAAGATGAACTCTGACTTTGATTCTCTTGATTGCATCTTCTCTCTGCTAGGATTACAGGATTGTGGTACCAGGCCCGATCAACATATCAATAACATACTTTCATTTTAAGGACTCCCCTCCCCTGAGACAGGGTTTCTTTGTGTAACAACCTTGGCTGTCCTAGAACAAGACTTTTGTTATTTTTAAAATGTGTGTGTATGTGTGTGTGTGTGTGTGTGTGTGTGTGTGTGTGTGTGTGTGTTTAGGTATGGACACTTGAATGCAGTTCCCCAACTGGCCAGAGCCCTGGAAGACCAAAGGTGTTGAATGCCCTAGAGCTGGAGTTACAAGTAGTTGCCAGTTGTGGGAATTGAACCTGGGTCTTCTGCAGGAGCAGTGTGCACTCTATACTGCTAAGCTATCTCTCCAGCCCCAAATGCTTTTCTTTCAAATGTCTATCCAGATCCTTGACTTGTTTTAAAAATTGTTGTGTGTCAAACACCAAAGGCTGGGATTTGGATGGAACCCATGAAGGGCCTCTAGCCAGCCAGAGCTGGAGGAACATGGCTCACTCAGGAAGGCCTTGCGCTCCTCCCCGTTCCCTCAGCCTTCCTACAAGCCATAGGATGACGTTCCTAAAGCTAGTCACCAAGGCCTATCCCTCATTGACCATGCCTTTCTTCTGATGCTGACCACCAAGGTCCACTTATCAAAGTGTTGAAGCCCAGCATCCCAGAGCCCGCTTTGGCTCACCTAACTAACAAGCCCAATTGAAGTTAAAGAGCTCATCCTAACACAGGCTCCCCTGGTACCTTTATAAACCACCACTTTCCTACGGGTCTGTCTGGGAGTGAAAAGGGGCAGCAGAAAAAAGGGAGAACAAATGGCTTCGAATTTTTTTTCTTTTAAAAAAAAAAACACTTTCATTTATTTATTTATTTGCCTTGGTGTTTGCCTGGAACTGGAACTACAGACAGTTGTTAGCTGCCATGTGGGTGCTGGGAATTGAACCCGGGTCCTCTGGAGGAGCAGACGGTGCTCTTAACCGCTGAGCCATCTCTCCAGCCCCGGCTTCAAAATTTTGAAACCATAGTAGTAGGGAATCATTTGCTCAAATCACAAGATTAATATAAAATTGGTACAGCATCAGTTCTGCTGACTCGTACAGTAGTGCAAGAGCACCGTGTAGTGCAGGAGCACCCTGGCAGAGCAGAGACCATGCCCTTCTTGACCAAACACAAGAGCTTCCATGACCGCCCTGGAGAACAAGAGCAGTATACCCCTTCTGCTTCCATCTTTCCCTGGGATGCTGGCCTGAAGGAAACCCAGGCAACAAGAGGGAGAACTGAGGCTCCAGCTTTCAATGCTGGCCGAGCTCTACTGGATGACAGTTGTTAGCTGCTGCCATGTGGGTGCTGGGAATCGAACCCAGGTCCTTTGGAAGAGCAGACAGTGCTCTTAACCGCTAAGCCATCTCTCCAGCCCCAGTAACTATTATTTAAAGCAACCACCTTGGGGTTGTTTGTTTCACAGTGATGAACAAGCAGACTAACACCTACACCTTACTCAAGGACATCTATATATACTACCAGACCCTCCAGGAGCCAGGATATGGCCCCTACAGGCTTTAGGCAGCCAAGCACATTTGGGGAGACCTGCACTAAGGCTCATATACTTTCCTCAAAAGTCTGTCAAAGACAGTGACCCATACAGATTCCCATGAAATTCCAGCTCTCTAGTTCCCTGAAGCATGGCAGTTATTAAATTAACAGGGAGGGGACCCTCTCTTGAGCTGGAGCTCTTGAAGTGGGCTTCGGGTCCTGGGCCTAGGTCATCAGGGTTGTTAGCAAGTGCTGGATTCACAGAGCCATCTCCAGGCATCATGTTCCTTTTCTAAAAAAAAGATAGGATATCACTATATAACTGAGGATGGCAATCCCCTACCTCAGCCTCTCAAATGTTAGGATTACAATAGTATGCTACCATGCTCAGAGTTTGTTTTTATTTAATTTTTTAGGTTTTTTGGAGACAGGACTTCATTGTGTAGCCCTGGCTGTCCCAGAACTAGCTCTGTAAACCAGGCTGGCCTTGAACTCAGAGATCTGCCTGCCTTCTGCTTCCCAAGTGCTGGGACCAAAGGTATGTGCCACCAATGCCCAGCTTTGTTTTGATTTTTATTTATTTATTTGCCTTGGTGTTTTGCCTGGAACTGGAACTACAGACAGTTGTTAGCTGCCATGTGGGTGCTGGGAATCGAACCCGGGTCCTCTGGAAGAGCAGACGGTGCTCTTAACCATCTGAGCCATCTCTCCAGCCCCTTTGTTTTGATTTTTAAATGTGAGAAAACCATTCAGAAAGATTTTTATCAACCTTGTCATGTAAGGCACAGTTCTCCCTGTTTCTTCTCCGATCTGATGAGATAGAAACAATCGATGTCCTGGGATAAAGAGAATGTCAGGAGGAGGGGGTTGTCACAAGCAGACAGAGTACTTCTGAAGAGACGATGTCACCTACTCTAGCCTAGAGGGAAGCCTTCACCAAAGCTGGCAATTAGAAGTGTGTGTAGAGGCGGAGAGCCACATGGTCTTCGAGCTGACAAGTTCCCATGAGTCAGGTCCATGGTCACCTCCACACAGAAGAGAATCAACGCAGCAAGTGAACCAAGAAGCACAGAGGAGGCGCTACACGCTCCTCATTCACAGACAGAAATCTGACCATGACAGGAGGTCAGACATGGCAGACCACCATGGAAAGAGGCTGGAGTTGTGCAGCAGGGGCTATACCTCAGACAGCGGAGCACAGGGGAGATGGGGGCCTCTAGACAGGCTGACTTCACAGTGATTCATCCATACAACAGCAGGCGAAGGGGCGTCAGCGTCACAGGGCAAATTAAATACACCCCAGTACTCGGCAGCTGGGTATGGGGCAACGTGACTTTTCTCAGCTCAGCCTCCCCATCGACCTAACGGAGAGATCCAACCTGTGGGGACTTCCTTGGGACTAAAGTAATTCTGTTTGTGTGCTCAGACAAGTTTGGTGTATGGCACTGTAGATTAACAATCATATCCATCCTGAGTGACTGTTAAGTCAATGTCCAGCTTGTTACACTCAGGTCACTCTCATGATAAGCCTTTGAAAGCACTGGCAAGCAGAGGACGGCCTGCCTACAATTGCTAAGGCACTGGATTCCACAACCTGACTCTAGGACTTTCTATCTGGAGCCTGCTGCTCAAGTGCAAAAACTGGGCATCACGGCAGTCTCCTTTTCTCTCCAGTCCCACATCTGTCCACCAGCAACACCAGTTAGTTCTCCCAATCACACACCAGCATCAGCCCATCTTCCCACAGCCTTTCTCCATGGAGAGTCACCTTAGCTTAGGACAACAGCACTCCCTGTTCAAATGCTCCCTCGGGACAGGTCTGAAGAGGCTCTGCCCACCCTCCACATCTGCTACCCATCTCTCTCGTCCTTGCTTGCTGCCCAGCCACACTGGCATCACTCAGTGCTGCCTGAGTATCCCAACTGCATTCCTGCTGTGGGACCTTTGCACAGCGGGGCGAAGTCTGGAGTGTCCCTCTAGCATGTATCACTGTGGCACACTGAGACCCAGAGACCCAGATAACACATGTAGTAGCGGAGCCTTTCTCCACTGCCTTTAACCCAGCTTCAATTTTTTTTTGGGGGGTGGTGGTGGTGCAGGGTGGTTCAAGACAGGGTTTCTTTGTGTAGATTTAGAGCCTGTCTTGGAACTCATGGAGATCCACCTGCCTTTGCCTCCAAGTGCTAGGCCTAAAGGTGTGTGCCACCACAGCCCCGTCTGGCTTCAATTCTTCCTGCCACCTGCTCCCTGAACATGAGATCTGAGAGAATGCATGCCTCTCCATGTCTAGCTCGTCACCATGTCTTTGGAACCTGGAATAGGGAGGGTCTGGCATCTGTACCTTCTTCCCAGCTGTGGGGCTGCTCTCTGCACTCTGCACAGGGCTCCTGTGGGGGCTTCGGTCGTCCTGGGGCACACACCTGCCCATGTACACACTGTAGTCCAGAAGCACCTTCTGCCGCACGCTGCCCACCAGTTCCTTCTGCTTTGGCTGGGACATCATCTCCTCCACGCTGCCTTTGCTGCTGCTTCGGCTATGGGTCAGGTGCCCCGATGGACTGCTGTGTCTGCTGTGGGTGGGCAAAAATCCTGGAGAGGGGAGGGGTAAAGAAGTGACGGCTATTACCACAGATTAAAAAAAAAAAAGTCAAGAATAGGGCTGGAGAGATGGCTCAGCGGTTAAGAGCACTGACTATTCTTCTGGAGGACCTGAGTTCAATTCCAGCATCCACATGGCAGCTAATAACTGTCTGTGATTCCAAGATCTGACACCCTTACATAGTTATACATGCAGGCAAAACACCAATTCACATTAAAAAAAAATAGTCAAGAATAAACCAAATACTCATGGCTTAAATGGAAAAGTAACTAAATGCCACCAAATAATTTTTAAAAATCTTGACCCTGAAAAACACTTTCTGCTCTAATGTTAGATGATTTTTAGAGTAGTTTTTATTCTTTGAGGTAATTTTGAAATGGGGCAATGTAGTACGCCAGGTAGCTATCATTTTCTTTGTTCCCAGTCCACCATCCAGTCAGGATGGACCTGTAAATGCTAACAGAGCAAGGGGTGGGGGTGAGGAGCCAGGCAGGAAGCTACTAAATTGTTCACTCATAGCTCAGAGCATTTCAAAGATGCCATCTTTCATTCAACAGATCACTCATCACCCACCTTCTCTGACCTCTTCCATGCTAACCAGGAGAACAAGGCGGAGTCGTTGCCCTTGTGTGGGAAGGTAAGTCACAACTGCCTGTAACAAGCATTGCCCTTAAGAGCTGCTGAGCCGGCACTGACATCCCACCAAGGACAGACATCTGCACCATCTTTAGAGGAAAGAGTTGCCATTTTCCTTGCCCTGGCAGAACACTCCAGACAGAGGACAGCATATGAGGAAACAAGATTCAGGGACATTCCATGAGAAAGACAAGGAAGTGGGGGGGCGCAGGAGCCTGAAGGGGGACCTCATGTTCAGTTCAGCATGCTGCAAAGGAGGGTTTTAAGAATGGAGTTGCTGACACCAACCGATTTGATGAGGTTTACTATGTGAGCACCGTAAGAATGGAGAGGTATGAATCACATCAGATCAGGTGGTTTGCCCATGCCCAGCCATCTGGATGGCAGCTCTCTCTGGTTGCACAAACACTTGAGAAAGCTACTTTAGCTGGGTTTTTTTGTTTGGTTGGTTGGTTTTTAGCTAGATTCTTTCCAGAACTGACTACCCAAGGTCTTGCCTAGAATTCAAACTTTTTATAGTTCTTTATAATTCTCAAACCACTTCAAGGTTTGAAACTGTTGGAAATGTCAGGATAATGGTCCCACACACACCATTTAAAAAAAATATATGAAAAATAAATGCAATGTGGCATCCTAGGTTGGAATTTAGAAAAAGAGAAGTACTTTAGGAAAAAATGCAGTGCAATTAAAATAAACTCGGGAGTTTAGTTATTAAATAAAAAAACAACAATTTAAAAAGACAGAGCCAAGAACCCTCACCCTCATCCAAGGACAGGAGAAGAGAATTCAACTACTGCGTGACTGCTGCCCCCTACCACAGGGCAGCTTTTCGACTTGGGGTGGGACAGAGCATAGGAGCTATCACCACTCTAGATTTCATGGCTAGCTCTTTCTCTTAATGTCATGCTGGAACTGTGCCAGGCAGCATCCCCACTCTCTCCCGGTTCTGTTCCTTCTGCAGTCACGTCTGACTAAACTAGACCCAAGTACTAGAAATCTGGAATCTCCATCCTTGCTTGGGTCTCCTGAGCCAGAACCTGCACTATGAGTTTTTTGAGATAGGGTTTCTTTGTGTAGCCCTAGCTGTCTTAGAATTAGTTCCGTAGGTCACGTTGGCCTAAAACTCACAAAGATCCATCTGCCTCTGCTTCCCAATAAAACTTATGCCTCTAAGGGCTGGAATCCCTGAGAGAGAGGACAGGCCTGAGTCAGCCAGCAAGACTTCTTCTGTTGTGTAGTATTTACAAGATGCCTGGTCTTGGATATTCAGCACCAGTGTCACCTTCATGGCTGTTAACACGCCAGATGGGCATCGCTGTTCACACATTAATTTCCATCATGTTAGTCAAAGGGTCAGAAAAGCTAACCTGATACGTGTAATATTGATGTACAAGGTAGCTAGTCTTTAGTATGTAAATCATCAGGCAGCTGGGCAGTGGCTTTGAAATACAGTACAGTCTTCACCCATTGCCTAAGTCCCATCAGCTCACAGTGTTGTAAGGTATTGGCAGTGTGAGGGGAAGGCTTGCTTGATTTCAGTGTGAGCCGGGGACCGAGGCCTCCCACATTCCTGGCTCTTCCGCTGACTTTGCTGTGTTATACGTGGAAGTCATTAAGAATAACCAAATGCAGCCGGGCACCATGGCACATTCCTTTAATCTCAGCACTCGGGTGGCAGAGGCAGGGCCCTCACTCTGCCTGGCCTGGGATTCACTATGTAGACTAGGTTAGCTGCAGACTCACAGAGTCTTCCTACCTCTCTAGTCCTGAGATTGAAGGTAGGCAGGCACCACCATGTTCTGCACTTAGCACTTTCTTCTGACTAGGGTCTCCTGTAGCTGCTTTTATCAGAGTACCAAGGAAAGAGAGTCCAGGGTGCCACCACAGGCTAACTACCGGTACCCACGAAAGGACGCCACCGGGAAAACTACTCAGTATGAAGGGCGGTAGTGGTTACTGTGAAAGGTACACACGTCACAACAACACACTGGAGGGGACAGGGAGTGAAAGACTGAAGGTGGGCTGCCTGCCTGCCTGCCACTCCCTCACACTCTTCCCACAAGCCCCTGAACACACACACACACACACACACACACACACACACACACACACACACACACACGCACGCAGCATAAACGCTGTTACCTGATTTACTTCCAGAAACACCAGGCAGCTTCTTGAGGTCTGACTTCATCTTAGATGCCAGGATGAACCTCCTAAACCATTCCTCTTTTTCTCGGCCAGTCCTCCCAAACAGATACAGGGTCGGGTCTCTCTGAGTAGATTTCGTCCCCTCTTGAGGCTGGGGTGGCTTCTTAAGGTCTTCGCTCGATGGCTCTTTCTCAGTAGGTGGCTTTTCCTCACAAGTGTCCCTGTCTGTCTGAGCCTTGGACATAAAGTCATCCTGCCGGCCGAGCTCAATGCAAATGGGATACTTTTTATTCCAGATTCGTTTTCGAGCCAGACTTTTAGGTACAAGATAAATCTAAGGAGAAAGGCAAATAACATTAAAAATGTCATACATACTTTACATACTAAGGACTATCTTGTGCATCAATATTACATGTATCAGAAATGTCAGTCTTTCTGACCCTTCAACTAAAATGACAAATGTTAAATAACTCTTACCACCTGTCTGTAACCTAACTGCAGCGTGCAGAATACATTTTTAGAATAGATTTGTTATTCCTCAAAATTCTGCAGTATACATATTTAAGAACTACACCAGAGCTATAAATATCTTTCATTCTTAGGCAGCAGTAGCAGAGTAGGAACATTACTCTGATTATTACAGACAGGCTTGGATACCAACTGGGTTAATCTTAAACTGGGGGAAAAGTATCTCTCAGTCTAGACAGGAAGTGTGGGCCAATGCTGGGAATCAACTCAAGGATGAATCTACACAGCAACTACTTTACTTCTGTCACTGTGGAGGGGCTTAAAGACCACTCACACTAGAACCCCTGTCTATGTGCAATAAAAATTTATACTTTCCACAAAAATAGAAACAAAAGCTTATCAAAAAGTATTGGTGTGTGCACAACTTTTACATCTTAACAGAGCCTTCGTCAATACCTGGTACCTCAACACATCAATACCTGGTACCTCAACACATTGCTTTTGGACTAAAAATCCAGTGTGTCATTTGTTTGTTTTTGTTTTTAAGGGTGTGTATTGTCAGCAAGTTGAGACAGAATTCCACCATGTAGTCCAGCTCATCCTGGCCTCTAACTATGTAGCCCAGGCTGGCCTTGAGATCATGGGATCCTCCTTCTTTGGCCTCCTGAGATTATAGGTTTGTGCCAGCACACCTGGTACAGGTGGTGCTGGAGGTGGAACCCCTGGCTTTATGTACAAGCAGTCCATTAGCTGAGCTGCATCCCCAGCCTCATCATAATCAGCTTTGAAGTCAAAATTCTTGAGTGCAAAAAAATCTTGCTCCTGGAGGTGTGGTCCCTGAAGCTGCAACACTGGAAGCTCACAGAAATCCAGGCCGTAGACCCACTCAAAGTTACTGCATTTCAAAGGATGCCCAGTGGTTCATAGTCACTGTCTGGAATGCTGCCCTATAGTATTCTGCTCCTTAAACATCATCATCATGTGGTGGGGTACAGTATAGCATCAAGATTCCAAATGCTTTCCATTCATTCAAGCTCTGCTTCCAAAATTACCCAGACTCACCTTGCTGTCTGAGAGGTCGTAGATTTTCTGGCTGATGTAGGTGACCTCTGGCTTTGTTTCATTGTAGCTTGCCCTCCTGGATATGTTTTTGTTAGGTTTTGAAAGTCTTAAGGTTCCACCCTCAAGCCGGACAAAGACTGAGTGTGTCAAAGTCGCATGGTAAGTTTCTGGGTCATAGTTGTAAATCTCATTCATCCATCCCTGATGGAAAAACACCTTCATGAGTAAGAATGATGAACAGTATGCAAACCTTAAGTGTCCTGGCTATTGGGACTGAACTTCACAATGTGCAGTGATAATGTCCCAATGCCCAGTGCTAAGAAGTAATTTGGTATAGTTTTGATAACCAAAAAGTTTGGGAGAGAGAATGGTAATATCCACTATCTTAAATATATGGTTCTTTTCTTCAAGGTGCCAAACAAAAAGAAAAATTCAAGTCTTATGTCATGGAGCAAGGCTCTCTGCCTAATCTCCCTTGGGAATGAGCATTGGTCCAGCCTGGCCTTTTCTGTTGGTGACAATGTAGCCCAGGCTAGCCCAGAATTTATGATTTTCCTACCTCCACAGTGTGAGTGCTATGATTATTGGGGTGGGTCACCATGCCTGGCTCTGGTGATACCTTTAGATTACATTCATTCATTTACTTACTTACTTATTTATTTATCAGTCTGTCTGTCTATTAAATGAGTGCCACAGTGCACCTGTGGAGGCAGAAGACAACATGCAGGCAAAAACAGGTCTTTCCTCCCACCCTGTGGGACTCAGACTGCACTCTTGTCAAGAACCTTCACCCACTAAGCCATTTTACCAGCACAAGCCTCACTTTCTTTTTTTGTTTTTTTAATATTCTTTTTTTTAATTTTATGTGAATTGATGTTTTGCCTGCATGTACAACTGTGCAAAGGTATCAGATCTTGGCCCCACAGACAGTTGCCAGCTGCCATGTGGATGCTGGGAATCAAACCCAAGTCCTCCAGAAGAACAGACAGTGCTCCCAACCGCTAAGCCATCTCTCCAGCCCCCGAGCCTCCCTTTCTAAATTAGCCAAACCTCTGCTGTTCTCAGCCTACCTGCAAACAATCTTTGACATTCTGTAGACCACAGCAACTCCTGTTCCCATTCCTATTTCAATAAAACTGTAACACGTGCCTCATGGAGATCATACAGTAAAAAGCAAGTGAACAAGAATCAGGTACAATCAACATGTCAGTTACTACAGTGATTTAAATGAGCACAGCAGTGCTCCAGGGCCTGACTCGTCCTCAGATTGGTATAAATATATTCATATGGCAGCTTGTTTTTGTTTTTATCAAAGTTTTTTAAAAAAGATTTATTTATTAATGTATACAGTATACAGAAGAGGGCACCAGATGTCATCATAGATGGTTATGAGTCACAGGTAGTTGCTGGGAATTGAACTCAGGACGTCTGGAAGAACAGTCAGTGCTCTCAACCTCTGAGCCATCTGTCCAGCCCATACAGGCTTATTTTATGAGTATGAGTAATCTGCCTGCATGATCTTATCTATGTGCATGCTTAGCACCGAGAGGGCCAGAAAAAGGGGGTCAAATCCCCTGGAACTGGGGTTGTGGGTGGTTGTGCACTGCCATGTAGGTGCTGAGAACCAAACCTGGACCCTCTGCAAGAACAATAAATTCTCTGACCTGCTCAGCCATCTCTCCAGCCCAGATCTGCTTTACTTTGATTTGTGTATATGTGCACGTCTGTGTAAGTGTATGCATGTGTGGGGGTGCTCACAGAGGACTGAGAAAGACAGCAGATCCAAAAGCTGGAGGAACTGCACCTGCTCTTCCCCACTGAGCCACCTTTCTAGGCCACACCCACTTTTGGAGACAGGGTCCCATTAGGTTGTTCAGTGGAACCTTGACCTTTTGATCTTCTGGTCTTTGTCTGAGTGGTGGGAGTTACAGGCCTGTGCCACCAGGCCCAGTTTTACACATGGATCTCAATAACATTTACACATACTGAAGTGCACAAAGAAACCAAACACAAAAAGCATAAAATATAAGCAAAGTACATCATATGTACACATGAAAACAAAACTCCCATTATTTTGCATGATAATGTATGCTAATAAAACAACAGAATAGCAAACAGACTGTATTAATGTTTATGATTGTAATCAGTATGATCACTCTGCCTGCCATAAGGCATTCTTTCAGATTTTGTGGATCGTTGAGACCTCTTAAAAGCTCCATAAGGAATGTTAATAATGTCTTCTGGCTCACTTTGGAATGGGCAGATAAGTATTTAGAACACCTAGGATAGGGAATGCCGTTTCCATGGTGAGGACTCCTCAGAGCCCCCTTCTTGTTTGTCCACCCACCATCATAATGTGCACCAAATCTACATGTCAAGTAAAATGCTAGGGTTGACTACAAGAAATTTTTTTAAGTTTTTAAGATTTATTTTATGTGTATGTGTTTTGTCTGCAGGCAAGCATAAACATCCCTTGCATGTCAAGTGCCCAAAAATGGGGCACAAAAATGGTTGTGAACCCCCGTGTGGTGCTGGGAAACAAATCAGGTTCTTCACAGCAAGTGCTCTTAACCGCTGAGCCATCTCTCCAGCCCCAGCAATTGAACTTGTCTGGTATACACGAAGCTAAGGATTCTACCCAAGCACCTAGGAAAAAGGAACTAAAAAGAAAAAAAGATACGACTCTTGGCCAAAAAGAACCCTCCAAGAGTGGAGAATTGGGTCTTCATCCCATTAGCCCACTAGAATATGAATAAGAGGCATCATTGTGGAAAGGCAGCTCCAGGGCAAGGTGCCAAACACACTTATCTGTGCGTGTGTTTGGGGGAACTTATGAATCAGTTACACAGATTTACACTAGTCAGGAGACTTGCTCTGCATCAGCTGGGAGGATTTCATTCTCCTCTGAGTTACTGGCCACGAGCAGCATTTACTCTCAAGCATTGTATGGGCAAGCATTGCTCATGGAAGGGGATAGTCTAGCATCTGAAAATGAACCAGCAATGATCCAGGGGACAGGCATCCACAACACAGAAGGACCGAAGCAGCTTGACTGTCAGAGCATCAGCTGGGGTAGAGATAACTGCAAAGTGTAAAAGCTTTCTTAATTTACAACATGTGGATGCTATGATGAAAGCATAACTCCGCAGATTTAACTTCTGATGAACAATCAGAAGGTCTTTCACTTCTATCTGATGTATCTGGCTGCAATGGTTTGTCGTAAGCCCCTAAAAAGAACTGTCAGCATCAGGAGTAGTAGATGGAATCTGGGTGCTTGTAACTGAGGCCAAGGCTTAATGTCAGTTTCACATGTTGTGGCACTGATTTACTCCTCCCCGAAGGACAACGTTTATTGTTTAACATACAATTCTTTCCTAGGTATGGTGGTTGCAGCTATCTAATCTCAGATTCAAGCCTCTTGAGGCAAGAGTTGCTTGGGTTGAAGGTCCATCTAGACGACAGTATTTAGAACTCAATATCAAAAGAAAAGTGTAAAACATACAGAATCAGTAAGAAAAATGATAAAGAATTTCTAGGCTGGTAAAATTTTTTGTATCTTCAAATAGATTCTGAATTTCAAGAGCCCCTGTGGCAGCAGTGGACATGTAATGCACCTTTCCTGATTCAAAGGTGGCTGGATGTCGGCTCTGGGATAGATGAGTTTTCTTCTTCTTCTTCTTCTTCTTCTTCTTCTTCTTCTTCTTCTTCTTCTTCTTCTTCTTCTTCTTCTTCTTCTTCTTCTTTAAAGATTTATATATTTATTATGTATACGGTTTACAGAAGAGAGTACCAGATGTCATTATAGATAGTTGTGAGCTGCCATGTGGTTACTGGGAATTGAACTCAGGTCCTCTGGAAGAACAGTCAGTGCTCTTAACCTCTGAGCCATCTCTCCAATCCCACAGGATAGATGATTACAGATTATTACTGTCATAAAAATTAACTCACCAAAAAATAATTCTTAAACAACAAAAACAAGGTTTCTGTCTTTTCCCCTCTCTCTCTCTCTCTCTCTCTCTCTCTGTGTGTGTGTGTGTGTGTGTGTGTGTGTGTGTGTGTGTGTGTGTATGTGTGTGTGTATTAGGCTGTATTCCTCAGCTACTTGCTTATGTTTTGAGACAGGATCTCTCACTGAACCTGGAATCTGTTGATCAGCTAGAACAGCTGCCCCAGGAGACCGAGGCTGTCTGTGTCTGGCCCCCAGCACTGAGTTAGACACACACTTCCATGTAGAGCACTGTTTTACATGGGCGGTAGGGACGTGCATCCTCCCACCTACGCTCTAAGTCTTCTATTCACTGAGCCACCTCTCCCTCCCCTCTTTTTAAACATGAGGCGTCACTATGTTGTTCAGACAGATTCCAAACTTGCAGAGACCCTACTTCTGCCTCTAGGGTACTGGCATTACTGGCATGTACAGCAATGACAAATGTCTTTCTCTTTAGTTTGTTATTGTGCTGAATCACATTCATTGTTGTAATGAATGTTGATTAAATGTTGACTCCATCTTGCATTGCTGGGATTAATGACAACACTTGTCATTATGTGTTGAAACTGAATCATCCCAGTTCCAGAAAGCTAGTGTCTATACATTTCCAACTCTGTGTTCAGTGACTTCACCCTGGGAGCCTGAACCTGGTCATGTGGAAATTTTTTACATGAGAGAAACTAGGGATCAGTATAAATCAAGGATCTGTACTCCCTCCAACCAGCCACTTTTCTCTACGTACACGCGTGCATGCATGCATTTTGCTGGGGATGGGATTCAGAGCTCCGAGCATGCTGAACAAAGTAGCCTACTACTAAAGGTTTTCCCTGAGCCCTTATCTGTTATCTGCATTGTTCAACTTGGTTTATTAATCCTCATCTAAATTTATGAGGGTAAATAATCTAGTTTTCAGGCAATATTTTTAGTATTAATTAGTAAGCATCATCAGTTAGTCTGGGCTGGAAAGATGTCTCAGTGGTTGGAGAGCAGGCTGCTCATCCCAGGACCAGAGCTCAGGTACTAGCACCCATATGGTGCTTTAAAATCACCTGCAAGCTCAGTTCCAGTGCGTCCAGTGCTCTGTCTTTCCAAGTCATCTGTATGCAAGTGCACAGACCCACACACATCACACTCATGTATACACAGCGAAAAATAAAAATCTAGGGCTATGAAGATGACTCTGTGATTCACGCCTCTTCAAGAAGACTGGGTTCAGTTCCCACCTGACATCAGCTGCCTCACAACTGCCTATAACTCCAGCTTCAGGGTACAGAGCCCTCTTCTGAGGGCAACTAAACTCATGTGAAATCCTTCATTTCCCTTTTCTGGACATTTGTGTAGAATTGACATTATTTCTTCTATTTGAGAGACTGTGCAAATGCACTTTCTTTGTAGGAAAGTTTTAAGCCATGAATGTAGTAGGAGGTTTCTGGCCGGCCCAGCTCCACGGTTCAGACCTGCTCCCCACTGTTTATCTGGATCAGCAATCCCAAAGTCCCACAGAAACACACAGACGCTTACATTAATTTCATGCTGTTCGGCCTGTGTCTCAGGCATTTTGCTAGCTAGCTCTTTCATCTTAATTCAACCCATTTCCATTAATCTGTCCTGCCACATGGCCCGTGGCTCACCTGTGTTGCCTTATGTGTTGATTCCTGGGAGGCTGGAGCGTGTCTCCCCTGACTCTGCCCTCCTTCCCTACCTATGCTTCGATTTCCTGCCTACTGCTAAGGTGCCTGATATAGGCCAAAACAGTTCCTTTATTCACAGCATATAGAAAGACATTCCCATATCACATAAATTCAATTTCTGTAACTTCTAATGACTAGTCAAGTTGTATATTTAGGGGTTGTTGTTGTTGTTTAATCAACCCACCTTGCACTGTGACTCTCCTGCCTCAGCCTCCTAATCCAAGGATTATAGGACTGTGCCACCAGCCCGGCCTCATTTGTTCTTATGAACTAGTAAACCGAGTTTGCTTCACAGAATTTATTTCTGCCAAGTTCCCAACTTCCGGCCATAATGTGACACTTCACTGTGATCTTTGGGTTTGTGCATGTGTGGGTGGGTTTGCCTGTGTCCACAGGGAGGCCAGATTAAGTTATATAGTTATATAATCATCAGAAGATGTCCTGCTCTGTCACACCCTGCCTTAATCTCTTAAAATGGTCTCTCACACACCCTGGGGCCAGAATGGCAATCACACCTGCTTTTTTTTCCAGGGAGGTGGAGAATCAAAGTCAGGTCTTCATGCTGGCACTGCAGGAGTCCGTGCCCCCCCTGATCCTTTCACTGGCTAGAGAGTCTGTGGTGATGACCTTCCTCCAGTCCTGGCAGTAATCTGTACTTCTCTCCTAGGTTTCTCTGTTTGAACATAAACTTTTACTACCATTATGTATTCTTCTAAATCCTACATTTGCTGAAATACGTTACATGCTGCATTTTTCATCTCATTCAACTGGAAATATTTTCTAACTTCCCTTCCACAGGTTATTTAAAAGTATGTTGTTTAGTTTTCAGACATTTGGAATTTTAAAGATATTTTTCTGTTACTGACTTTCAGTTTAGTTACATTATGGTCAGAGAACATTCTCTCTGTAATTTCTCTTTTGTTAATGAGCCAAAATTTTGTTCGCTTCTTTCATGTGAAGTACTTTTTGGTGACATCCTTGGCCTGAGATTCTCTGCCGTAGTCCTTCCTCAGCCACCACAGAGCTGCAACCCACCACTTTAAAGGCTTCCCTTCTCCGTCCCCCAGGTTCTTGTTGTCACAGCCCTGATCAGGGTGACCTGGTGCGAAGTGCAAGGGCTTCCACCAACTTAACAACAGAGGCTGATCACAGCTGGATGCAAACACAGCCAGGCCTGGAGCTTGTTAAAGCCTGTGGCAGCTTCCTGGATGAGAGTGTCTTCAAGACCTCTTCTCAAGCAGAGATAGTGTCTATTACAGCTGCAGCAGTCTATTATAGCAGCCACTATGATGCTGGGCTACAGGTGAGGCTGAATCTTGGGTCATACACTAGCATACCTTGAAACTCAGGGCAGGGGAAAAGTAAGGTCTTTCTTTTCATTTCTTTTTTTCTAGGGGTGGGGAATTTGAGACAAGGTTTATTTGTGTAACCCTGGCTGTCTTGGAACTCACTCTGTAGATCAGGCTGGCCTCGAACTCAGAGATCTGCCTGCCTCTCTTGAGTGCTGGGATCAAAGGTGTGCATCGTCATCATGACCAGCGACAGCACAACTTCCTTTTTTAAACATTTGTTAGGTTTTATGTGGCAAGATATTTTTATTTTAGTGACAGGTTTTTTTCTTATGTACACCAGGCTGGCCTCAAACTCAAGATCTTACTATCTCAATTTCTTTTTTTTTTTTTAAAGACTTATTTATCTATTATGTATACAGTATACAGAAGAGGGCACTAGATATCATCATAGATGGTTGTGAGCCACCATGTGGTTGTTGGGAATTGAACTCAGGACCTCTAGAAGAACAGTCAGTGCTCTTAACCTCTGACCATCTCTCCAGCCCCACAATCTCAACTTCTTTAGTGCTAGGAATAAGCAGCATTTAGAAATCTATACACTCAGGCTCTGAGATTAGAGCCATGCACTGCTGTGCTCAGATTATTGACAGCGGTTCTAAAAACAATGCTAGTGGCTGGCACTGAGTAGAATTTTCTCCAAACGTACCCTCTCTTCAAACACACACTTATCTAGGGAGAAACGTCTAACAAGTTTTTAGCTTCTTTTTTTGCTGTTAAGGTTGGGGAAATTGGTTGACAAAGCACAGGTGTGAGAGCTGGGCTCAGCACTGCCTCTATTCACAGGTCAGGCCGCAGATCAATTCTGTTCCCAGGCCACTTCTCGTAACTGGTGAACAAAGGCAACCTTCTCCACCATGCTTCGGGAGCTGGTTTATCAGGGAGCAGGCACTGGCCCAGAAGCCCAAAGAGAGGCCCCTCCCAGGTTCTGGCCCCACTCAGCAGGATGAAGTTCAGCCTCAGGGAAGTAGTTAGCACTGCTGACAGCACTGACAGATACAGGTCACCCTCCTCGCTTGCCAAATACCAGGGCAACTTGATTCCGAGGACCGTGAAGGGAGTTTGGGGCCTTAAGTACACAGATCCTTACCTGCTGAGCAATCCAGTGACAAGATAAGGAGGCCAGCAGATAGCCCAGGCCATGCCCCCACCCACCTGCTTCAACGACCGACCACCGACCACCCAAGTATGACCTGGGCCAGCACTCCGCCCACCCTCAGATGGCCAGCTGCTGTGGTTTCTTGTTTGTGCCTTCCCTTCCATTTTCAGATTTCCTCCTTCCTGAAATGCTATGTTCCTTTAATTCTGCTCACCAGATCTAGAGGAGGCTAAAGTCCACAGCTGCCAAACGCACACCGCCCTGATCAGGATTCGGATTGCACGTGTTCTGTGACTAATCATTTGTTAGCTTTAGGAGACCCTATCATGCTCAAATTTGTTTTTGTGAAAGATTGCTGATAAAACGCCCTGACCACCCACACAGTTAGCAAGACTTTCAACCCTGCCTCAAACACCTTCCAGCCACAACATGAGTGCTGCTCAGTCCTCAGACCCCAGAGTTTCCATCCTGTAAGAGGGCTCAGCTTACCTCTCCTTCTTCATCAACCCAACTCAAATTCTGCGTGTGAGCTACACTATTTCTCCACGCTGACAGTACTTCTGGGGGCAGAACTAACACGATAAAAATGAACAATCTTAAGCACAGTTTTGAAAACTAATAAATATTTACCTGGTATCGAGGCTCACAGTGTGTCCCAGGAACTTCCCGGGCACTACCTTCGTGCAGGCGTTTGCCTTGGCCAATTCCCTACAACCAACTAACTACACTCGAAACAAAGCTCACCAGGGCAAACCATCTGCCTCTGGATGGAGAGACTGAGACAGCTGGGACTTGGCCTCAGGTCCGCCTGGCTGAGGAGTGGCCTCCCATCATGGCCCTATAACATGGCCCTATAGTCAGGGCAGTGCCTTGTCACCCTTCAGGTCACAGCAAAGATGACATCTCTCCCAGGAAGCTGCCCTTCTCTGCTCTCTTCTGTCCTCACTGGACCTGTTAACTGATCGCTTTAATTAACTGAGCCGCGAGTCCACAGAGCAGGGAAAGCGAGGCTCATCTCAGAACTAGCTAATGCCAGTGTCCCATCCGCACAGCAGCCCTGAAGTACAGTGTCCACTGCACTGCTGAAGACACATAAAGGAACAAACTGAGCGATTACTTGGTCACTGTCCTCAAGGGGAAAAATCGAAGTGGACTGCTAAGGATTCAGAGTAAGAGCATAAAAAGCCCAGAGCAGAGGAACTGCTGCCAGATCCACATTAGAAAGGAAAGCCCGGCGTGCACTGGCCTTGCTTAGGCCAAGAGGCTGACCAGACTCTACTCTGCTCTGACCTCCCAGAATCTGCCCAAGACACGCCAACACTTCTAACCAGATCTCCTTGCAAAACACCATCTTCCCAACACAAGCCTAATCACCTTTTCCCACCCTCAGCCGGCCAGGATTCTCCCTGGATTAGGCTGCAAGTGAAATTTCTAGACTTGAGCAGTCAGATATTCAAACTCAAGAGCAGCACGGGACACCACTCTGTTCCCGATGCAAACCTGCTGACCCCCCCCCCCGACTCACCTGCCATAACATTCTCAACCCTAAATTCACCAAGTGAGGGATTTAATCCCCAGCTTCCCTTGTGAGGCATAAAGAGCTGTGACACACAACTAGCACCTCACTGAGGGCTGCCATCTCTCCACTGCACTGCAAGCCTCGCTTCTTTCTGAACCTGGAACCGCTCTAATGGGACAGTGCATGACGCTGAACATCGACCTAGTCAGCAGGCTGCAGCAGTCTGGCCCTGTGACGACAGCCTTTGGAAAAGGTCAGGGGTTTCTCTTCAATTCTCTGCTGGACTCAGAAGAGAATTTGGCTGGCAGTACAAACCACAATCTATAAAGGGGCCCATTTAATCCTGGGAAAGATTAAAAGCTACAATTAACCTTTTGCAAAATAATAAAGTCTGGAGGGGCTCACTCAATCACAGTGCCAGTGAGGAGTTCAAGGCCAGCGCTCCTGTGCTCATTTTGATGCTGAGCAGACCAGAGGAAAGCGATGATCTTCTGGCCCCAGGAAGCAATGAGAGTCCTCTGCGTGGTGCCTGGGCTGACACCAGTTACCACTGCAGCAAGGATCTATCCTGTGGCTGCACTGGCACGTGTACTTCCCTGTCACCCAGATCCCTGCTCATCCTTCATCTATCAAAAAAGAAGCCTTAGAGGAAGGAGCTGAAGCCAGGACCCGAGGTCACCGTTGCTGACACTTCTGAAATGTACGTACAAGTGACTGAACTTCCTTTGCTCCACAAATGAAACACAAGCAAGGCTCTATACTAACTTTTGATATATTGATGCTTGGGAACCAAAGTCACTTATTAAAATAGCATCAGAGACCCCCAGGGTTGGAGACTAGGGAACAAAGAGTCTACTATACACTTTAGAACTCTGGTCCAGTTTTATTTTTTATTCAAGAAAGATCAAGCAAATCTGCAGAAACATTAAATTCATATGATGAATGATAGCCTCAAGCAGACAGCCAATATTTAAAATACATATGACTTAAAAAGGCACTATACAGAAGAATGAGGAGGGGAGTCCATTAGCGGAGACAGACAGCAGCAGCATCAATACGTCCACATCCTCCAAATGACTGCTTCAAGGTCACCTTCACGGCCCACCACTACATCACTGGCGGCAAGGCTAAGCCACAAACTTGTGAGAGATGGCCTTTATCTGAGCCTTTCTATCTTTCACAGGAACACCTCCCAAGCTCAGGTGAGTTTTTAATTGTAATGCATTAAATTATAGTGTGCTGGCAGGATGTAATAGAGCAGGAGATAAGAAGCACTCAGATTAGGCAGACAAATTAAATGATCTCAGATGAACCACTGAGATAACCAAGGCCCTATTTATGTTCATACGTAATAAACATCAGATCATATAATTTCAACACTGGCTTGTTAATAATAGATCAGCAAGCAAATAAGATAGTAGCCTCCAGCTTTCCAGATGGCCTGTCCCATCAAGTCAAGCAATTTCTGACTATGTATCGACAACATTTACCTTTGCCTGTAAGTTATATACAATAAACAAGAGAAGCAATGCAAAAGTGGACAAAATTCACCTTTTCCCCAGTTGTTACTATTTGTCATGATACCTTTTTAAACTTTTTGTTCTCTCTCTCTCCTCTCTCTCTCTCTCTCTCTCTCTCTCTCTCTCTCTCTCTCTCTGTGTGTGTGTGTGTGTGTGTGTGTGTGTGTGTGTGTGTGTGTGTTTCAGAGGACAATCCTGTGGAGCTGACTCTCTCCTAGCCCCTTATCCCGGGTTCCTGAGGTCGTCATCAGCTTTGTGTGGCGAGTACTTTATGGTCTGTGCTGTTTCCCCAGCCCCTCCTCACACCGTCTTTAGATGACAACCTGAGGCCCCATATATATTCTCAGAGTGAAGCTTGATGTTAGCAACAGTAATGGATATAGACATGTATTTCAAGGTCAGATAATTTCTGGTGTTTTTGGCCAAAGGTTAATATATGATCATCTATGTGTCAACTCTGATAAAGCTTAGTCATTTTTTACCCAGGAAGAGCAAAAATACAAATCAATACAAAAAAACTAATATCTTCTTGATAATGTCACCAGCAACCCAGTGTATACCACAGAGAGAAGCTGAGAAACAGAGCAGCAAATTAAGAACACTGGTCTGGGCTCCAACACCACACACACCTGCATGTGTGCAAGCACACACACACACAGCTCATACCCACATATATACTCAACACACATACAGCACATACCCACACAACACACACACACACACACACACACACACACACACACACACACCACTCACATACACATACCCTGAAGCTACTTTAAAACAGCAAACTTGTCCTGAAGGCTAATGACTGTACAGTAAGAACAGTCTTCAGAGGACTTTGCCCCTTTCTTCAGACGGGAAGAGGACAGGGTCGCTCTCAGCCCAGACAGGCCTGCAACTATATACTCTTGGCTTGAACTTGTAATCCTCCTGCCTCAGCTTCCTACATGCTAAGATTTCAAGCTATAACACCATGTTCAGCTTATACTTTTCTTACATATTAAATATAAATTTGGAGGAGAAAACATAGATGACATTATTCAGTCAATGTCTTACTCTTCTAAAATAAAACAACACACAATGTGAGAAGTCTTTAGCCCATCACATTCTTGGCCTTTCTTTACTTCACAGATGATACCCAGAACAAAAGCAAAGAAGGTGCTCCTAGGATAACCATCCAGAACCTAATCATTTCTAGGATGCTATTGTCAAAAGCACGGGTAGATGTGCACACTTTTAATCCCAGCACTCTGGAGGCAGAAGCTGTATGAAATCGAGGTCAGGCCAGTCTGGTCTGTATAGTCAAGATGGACTCTGTTGGAAGGAAGGAAACTTAGCTCAGTGTTATTGTAAGTGGTACTGGGTACACGGGAGGGACCATTATACTAATGTCTCCTTACTTATGTATAAGCTTAAATTTTTTTAATAATAAAAGTTAAAAAGTAAAAGCCAGAAAACAAGCTCTGGGATCACCTATCATCATTAACCACACTATGGCTGTGGAATTCAGGAATACTCCACACAGTTACCTTTAGCCAACCTTAAAATACAAGGTGTAGCCAGGCTGTGGTATCACACGCCTTTGATCCCAGCCCTTGAGAGACAAAAAGCAGGTGAATCTCTGAGTTCGAGGCCAGCCTGGTCTACAAACTGAGTTTCAGGACAGCCAGGGCTACACAGAAGAAAGCCTGTCTCAAAAACAAAGCAAAACAAAACAAAACAAAAACTCACAAGGTGCAGGCTCCCACGTGAAGCACCTGCACTGAAGCACCTCACCTGAATTCTTTTTAAGCCATGTTTGCTTTGGGGGTGTTTGCACTGGGGTGCAGGTGCTTGTGGAGGCCAGAAGAGGGCACCAGAGCCCCTGGAGCTGGAGTTACAGGCCACTGTGAGTCACCAACACACAGATGCTAGGAATGGAACTCAGGTCCTTCCTTCATAGGACTCTTTTTAATCCCTTAGCCATCTCTCCAGAGCTTGAACAAGGTACACTAGCAAATAGCCATATTTATAAAAGCCACATATAAAAACTCAAGTGAGCCATTATAGGCAGAGCAGAAAATGTTTCTATAGTTTATACTTACTCACCATCAGAAACAACCTGAGCCCTGCTGCTGCATAAGATGAGGTCACTCTCTCTCTAATTTCTTAAAGTTAAAAAAATATGGAATTTGAAATTACAAGTTAGAGTTTCTTCTCTACATTCTTCCCTACAAAATTAATTTGGGAAGGAGGCAGGCCAGGGACTGGACACAGGCCAGGCAAGTGTTTTACCACTGAGCTGTATCTCCAGTTTCCTCCTCACCCCACCCCTGGAGCTGAGGACTGACCCTAGGGCCAGCAAACACTACCACTCACCTAGGTCCCCAACCCCTTGTTACAGATTTAAGATTTCTTTTCTTCTCCCAGGAAGCAGAGGCAAACAGATCTCTATGAGTTTGAGCTGGTCTACGCCAGACAGGGTTACATAGTGAGACCCTGTCTCAAAACAAGGGGTGTGTGTGTGAGCGCGCTGATCTGTGCTCTATGCTATGTGTGTATCCAAGTGCCCATATAAGTCAGAAAAGCGTTATCAGATCTCTTGGATCTGGAGTTACAGGTGATTGCTGGATGTCCGACGTGGAGCTGGGAATCAAACTCAGGTCCTCTGGAAGAGCAGCAGGAGCTCTTAACTACCGAGCCATCTCTCCAGTCTCAGCTTTGGGGTTGTGAGACCACTTTGGCTTCCAGCTCAAGATCTTCCCTCAGTCTCCCAAGCACTGAAGTCACCATGTTTGGACCCAAATTACTCTTGGTGTTTGCTGTTGTGTTTTTGAGACAAGGTCCAATGTCACCCAGGGTGGCTTTGAACTTTATAAGTAGCTGTTACTGGCATATTAGAATTACAGGCATGAACTATTGTGCATGGCTCAAAATTATTCTTTTATATATCAAAGCCAAAGCCTTACTTTAGAGGACCTAATTATTAAAACAACCTGTCCCTCTTATTATATCTAATGCTGCCAAACAGAGGTTTTCCCAAATTTATTTTTATTAGTCTCTGCAAAGGCATTAAATACAATTTTAGACAACTCCTCTAGATAGTTCTTACTCTGGGAACTGACATCCTACTGCTCTGGATGTTGGTAATTTATATCAGATAAGACTTGCTCATAAATATAATTCAAAACTGCATCTGAGTCACACTCCAGCATAAATCCAAGAACCATATGGAATCCTGGGAAGTTTTTCACTACAAACAAGTGGGAAAGCTGGCATATAAAAGAGGCACTGGATGAAATACACCCCTGACCAAGGGACGGTACATGCTCAGAAGAGATCCACCCAATTTAGTTGGGAATGCTCAGTAGCCCTCCTAAGGGCAATGGCTAACTAGCCCCAGCCATCCAGGTCCTGACACACTGCTTTCTAGGGCTCCCAGCTCAGGACATCTAGCTAAGCACCCAAAATATCATCTTCAGAAGCCTATGAGAAAGAGGATATCTGCACTGTGACATTCTTGGAGCCTATGGCACACAAAAGGTTGCCTTGAGAGACCTTGCCCAGCCCACCAGGTTTCAATCCCTGGGAACTGCTACCTTCACGCTCTGCATCCCTGGGCTGGATGCCCAAGGCAGTCTTGCTCCTACAGGATGCTTCTCACGTGCCTGAACTCCCATACTTTAAAATAAACGTGCTCTGATCCTGAGAGTTTCTCTCAGCTTTGTGACAGTTCATGGGCCACACAGACTTGCTTGTGCTCCAGTCAGTGAGGCTGAAGATCAGTTGGGTAGGAGCAAATGATGGCGCATTGTGTCTCCAGATAGCCACGGCTGTCTTTGAAATAACTAATATTTGGCTGCAGGTTGGCTGCTGGAATAGTGACCCCATACTGACTGCTGCTACAGCACCACATTTTGCATGTGTTTAAAGTTTTATTTACTCTGTGTGTGTGTGTGTGTGTGTGTGTGTGGAACAAGGTGTACACATAGAAGGTGGAAGACACCTTGCGGGGTCCTCCCCCTCCACCATGTGGGTTCTAGGATGTCAGGCTTGGCTTGCTTTTACTGCTAACCCACATCACTGGTCCTTCAGCATCTCACTTAAAAACAAGTGTCTATAGTATAGATGCGATTAAAAATGTGCCCAGAGAAAGTACAGACCATCTTTCCTTCTTCGCATCTTGTGAACTCACAGAAAAGAGAAACTATTATGTTCCTTAGATTGTTCACAGGCCAATGATGGAGCCAGACTCTGTCCTATGAAGGCTGTAAGTACTCGTCAGTGAGACCCTATAGGACCCAGAAGCTTAAAATCATGTACAGTTTGTTTAGTTTGCTTTTGTTAAGATAGTATCCCAAGGTAGCTCAAGATGGCCTTGAACTTATGGTCCTCATGCCTCATGCTCTTAAGTGCTAAAAAAAAAAAAAAAAAGTCCATAAGCAATTCAGTTACAATTAAACTGGTTCATGGATCACAGCTGAAGTGAGTCCAACCTATAGCCCAAGGGCCACAGGACAGCTATGATGGGGCCCAACACATTTATAGATGACAAAGTCATATTACAATGTCAAAAAGTTAGACGCTTTTGGAATCTTAGGGCATGGAATATGCAGGACCACTGTCAAGGGGCTCCAGTCTATGTTAAGATCTAAGTGGCAGGTCTTCCGACCTACTGTAAAGCTTGGGAAGTGTTTTAAAAGTTTCCATACCTGCCCTCAAGATTTGCAACACTTCATTTTCTACAAAACCCAATAGTAACAGATACATGAAAAATAACTCAAACCAGCTAACTAATAGCTCAAATCAAACTACCCAAAAATTAGATATTTCTATTCACTACATCCACAGGTTCACAGATGTCTACTTCTGTTGCTATTCACAAAATACTCAATCTGCATAATTTATTTCATTTTATTGTTTGAATTCCTTTGGTGGTATTGGAGGTTGAATCTAGGACCTGTGCTTCATGCAGGCATGCAGGTACCAGTGAGCCAAATCTCTGGGTCTTTTTCTCACTAAGTTATCCGGGCTGACCACAAACTTACTTGTAGTCCAGGTAGGCCTTGAACTTGGATCCTCTAACCTTCAGCGTCCTGTGCCACGAGGCCTGGCTACATCAGCGTACTTTTTAAATAAAAGTGATTTATTTAGCTGCAGAGGTAAAGTTCAAGGTGGTGTCACATCTACTCAGCTTCTGGGGTGGGGAGGGGTGTGCTGTTCTACGAAGGAGTAAGGTGGAAAGGGGAGGGGCTCATGAGAAGACAGACACCTGTTCGAGACAAAGTGGGGTCTTATCTGGCTGGCTGCAGAGCCACCTACTTTCAGGATAACTAACCAACTCTTAGACGCTACATCCATCTTATCATGATGATGAAGCTCTCATGATCCGATTACTTTTTTCCCTTTTGAGACAAGGTCCTGCTATTCACCTAGGCTGACCTAGAACTCTCTATGGCCCAAGTTGGCCTTGAACTAGTGATGCTTCTACTTCTCTGCTTCAAGTGATGGAGTTAGAGGTATAGACCACAGAGTCTCCTGAATTCTAAGCTGGACTCAAATTTTAGGTACCTAGAATGACCTAGAACTTTTAATCCTCCAGCCTACACCTCTACAGCACTGAGTGCTGGGATTACAGGCATGTGCCACCATGCCCAACTTCTAAATATCTCTCAATATCATTACAATGGAAATTAAATTTCAACCTGCATTTCAGTAGGAGCAAACCAAACCATGGCAACAGGCCTGTTTTATAGAGAAATCAGGGCCTGGCTCCTGTACCATGTCACAGGCACAGACAGACCTGGAAGAGGAGGACTTGGGCTTAGCTGGCTGGTGTCGGCTTCTGGGGCCAGCCTTGGAGGTCACAACCAGGCCCTACTTCTAGTGAGAGTCCTGGTTCCAACGTGATCAGCTGTCTCACACTCTCACCACCATGGACCAAACCAGTTGCTATACCTTCCCCTTGCTGTACTGACAGACAGTACCCCCAAAACTGTGGGCCCAAATAAACCCTCCCTTGGGGTGCTTCTGAAACATACTCAAGTCTCAGCCACAGGGAAAGTAACTAATACGATCCACTGGTTAAAGTGTTACTCACTCATGGACCCAAGCATTCATCTGGACTCATCACATGCCTAACACACAGAGGTGCTGATGAACACACCCTATGCCACCATGAAGCACACAGAGCTCCATGGAAGCCAGACAAGCATGTGACTACAGCTAGGAAGCCCTACAGGGTGAGCAGAAGCTGGCTGGGCAGGGCATTTCCATTTTCGAGGCCTGGGTAACTAAGTTCACCCAGTGGAGTATGAGCAGACGAGAGGTGTCATTTCTGGTCTGGACATGTAAGTAGATATGCTTTTCCTGCAAAAACACTGCATGAAAGAACCCAAGTCCCGCCACAGGGCTTGGCAAATGGGGAAGACAGCCACCATCAATCTATTGCTCTGCTATCAACTGCTGTTTCTCAGCTGCAGTGAGACTACACTGCCCACAGTCATAGGTACTTTAAAAAAAAGCTGGCTGAGCCCTAGGTGAAGGAACAGAGTCCTTGAATCACTAAGTATAGGGGGGCCACCTACCCACCCACAACAGGCACATTTGGCTGTGTGCTCAGGAGAACATACTCCCAATGTTTTGCTCAAGCTGGCACTAGCCTAGCTCATTTGGAGAGCAGAGCACACAAGTGCAGTGAGAAACACAACATGGATGGACAAGGTTGGACTCAGGACACCTCCTTTTTATTATCACATCTAAAATTTTGTCACTGCTGACAAGTGCCTTCAAGTATCATTTTCTTTAAAAATGATCCCCATGAGGGGGAAAAGACCTCACTCGGAAAAACCAAGCTCCCAAGTCATTGCATTGCAATTCATAGGCTGCAATAAATACTCTCCTAACCTACAGCAGTGTTCTTTCTCCACACTTGATTTTTTTAAAAATATTTATTTTTTATTTTATGTGAATTGGTGTTTTGCCTGCATGTATAGCTGTGTAAGGGTGTCAGATCCTGGAATTACAGACAGTTGCTAGCTGCCATGTGCATGTTGGGAATCGAACTCAGGTCCTCCAGAAGAACAGTCAGTGCTCTTAACCGCTGAGCCATCTCTCCAGACCCTACACTTGATTTTTTGTATTTAATTTTTATTCATGTGCATTGGTGTTTGCCTGTATGTCTGCATGAGGTGTCAGAAGCCTTGGAACTGGAGTTATAGACAGTTGTGATCTGCCATGTGGGTGCTGGGAATTGAACCTGGGCTCTCTGGAAGAATAGTCAGCATTGTTAACTGATGAACCATTTCTCCAGCCCCCTGAACACTTGGTTTTTAGAGGATTTATTGTATTTATGTGTTTAGGCATTTTGCCCACGTATAGATCTGGGTATCACATACATGCCTGGTACCCTCAGAGGTCAGAAGAGGGCACAGGATCCCTTGAGACAGGAGGTACAGATAACTGTGAGTTTCGAGGTGGGTCTGGGAGCTGAACTTGGGTCCTCTGCAAGACTGGCCAGTGCTGAGCCATCTCTCCATCCCCCTTTCTAAACAGCATGTTCAGCCAGTGTCTAAAATCAGCAGTGTATACCAAGCAAGCAAGCTGTGGACCAAAGCAGAAAAAAATGGTTCCGATTGTTTCAACCCAGTCCCTGTGAGACAGCAGGGTGGGAACTGGGCTGGGCCTGACCTTGATCTTAGGAGGCAGGGCCTTCGCAAGGTGACTGAGATTAGATAAAGCCACCAGGTTGGAAGCCTAGGAAATCTGGTGTCTCTGAAAGACAGTGAAGAACACATGCTCAGTGTCCCCTGTCACCCAGCCATGATGCCCCATGGGCCTCAGCACTCTGCCAGGAAGAAGGCCTTTCCCAGATAAGCCCCT
This sequence comes from Sigmodon hispidus, assembly GCA_004025045.1. Taxonomy (NCBI): domain Eukaryota; kingdom Metazoa; phylum Chordata; class Mammalia; order Rodentia; family Cricetidae; genus Sigmodon; species Sigmodon hispidus. Next base: position 16,449 of record PVIH01004673.1, on the reverse strand, counting down.
CAGCTCTGGGCTTGAAGTATGATCCAAAATGACAACTTTTCTTCCCTCAAACTTAGAAGCATCCTGCCTTTGCTTCCCAAATGCTAAAATTATAGGTGAGCACCACCAAATCTGGCATGCTTTTCTGACTTACCTTGCCTGAGGTACTGTGTAATTAGCAACAGAAAATTAGCACAGACGTGAAGAGGTAACAACCTCTCTGTACCTCCATTTCTTCATGAGTGCACACCCGAACTGAGCAGGGCTGTTATACAATGTGAATGAGACGACACACCCACGCCTAGTACCCTGTTTTTACTGTTTTACTCACTGGATCAAAGAAATCCAACTGTAGTAACATTTAAATACCAATGCAGTGTCACCCTGGGGTAGTTGGTAAACTGTCAACCCACAGCAGTGACTGGATCAACACTAGAGACTGACTATATTAAAATTTAAAATTTCCGGGGCTGGAGAGATGGCTCAGCGGTTAAGAGCACCGTCTGCTCTTCCAGAGGACCCGGGTTCGATTCCCAGCACCCACATGGCAGCTCACAACTGTCTGTAGTTCCAGTTCCAGGCAAACACCAAGGCAAATAAATAAATAAATAAATAAATAAATAAATAAAGTTTTAAAAAAAAAATTTAAAATTTCCTAGGACAAAGCAAGGCTCAAATGGTTGAAATCAAAAGCTCCAGTCATCAGTCAGTGGCTCTGGGACTAACGTAAGCACCATTTTTCTTTGCTAAGGTTAGCACTAAGTCACGCAGAGCACGTGTATATCAGGTAGTCACAGCATCGCCCTGCCAAGAGTGGAGCCACCTTTCACACATCAGTTGCTCCACTCCACAGACTCATGCTAAGCAAAAGGTGACACATCCTCAAGAGTCAACACTTGCTTCCCTTAAAAAAAGAAACTGTCTCTTAACCAGCTGCCATGTGAATGAAGAAAGCGGTCAGGCTACAAGATATGTGCATTAAGTCAACCAGGAGTGCGTGCTCTGTGCATGTGGTCCAGACAGAAACTTCAGAACTTCAAAAATTAGCTAGGATAATACATCAGATCAACATGGGCTTGATAAAGAATAATATTTTTCTTTAAGTTCCGTGTGTCTTTCTCTTGGATAAGGAAGAAAGGTAAAGAAACCATGAAGTCTTGGAAAGAGTCCCAGCGCACCCCAGGTGTTCTGTTTTGGTTTTGGTTTTACAATACAGACTGTGGTGCCATTTCTAGAGTATTATTTAGATAAAAGGGAGGAAAAATCTAGAATTGTAACAGAGACCAAACAAGCTTGTAACCTGAGGAGCTAAAGGTTATAACCAAGAAGGTTCAAAACTGCTCCAAGAAAACAAAATTGTCTTGAGTACGGATAAGGGCGGCAAGGGATTCTCAGACAAAGTCTGGGGATGAACTTTCTGTGGAGCTGGGGGCAGGGTCACACTAGGTTCAAAAACTCGAGACAGAGAGTCCCTGTCTCCTCACGTGTAAAACTGGAAGCATCTGATGCTAACAGGATTGGCTGCATTTGACTGTGACAACTTTTACGCAACAGTGACCTGTAAATGGTCCTGACTCTACACCTTATATAGGTATGTGTATAAATAACTCTGAAGGTATATAAATAGCAACTGTACTTACTTTTCTTTACATTTTTAATGTTTACATATTAAGTGTGTGTGTATTGGTATGTGCGCATGCGTGTGTGTGCAGGTTCTTTCTTGGGCCAGACTCCTTGGATCTCCTGGGGCTGAAGTCAAAAGCAGCTGTGAACTAGCCTGACATGGGTGCTGGAACCCAAACTCAACACCTGCTCTCAACCACATCTCTCCAGCCCCAAATGTCTTCTGATGCTCTGTTTTGTTCTGAGACAGGGTCTCACTATATAGTCACGGTCTGAAACTCGCTCTGCAGACAAGGCTGGCCTCAAACTTACAGAGATCTGTTGTAATTTGTTTCTGTCCTAGACTTTCCGAGCCCGGACCAGAGGTTTGACCAGCAGTCTGGACCAGCAGTCTGGCAGAAACACTTGGCAATCACACAGAGACGCACAGATGGGCCCAGGCATATAATTTGGTAACTCCTTCGTCTGAACTCAAGCCATTTTATTCAGCCATGCAGCTCAAACCTTTTCTCAGAGAGCAACAGCTCAACTTCCTTCCTCTGTGTCTGCGGCCATCTTCTGTCCTGTCTCCTGCGTCCTTGCGGCATCTGTCTGGCGGCTCTGCCTGAGTTTTCTTAGCCTGGTAGCCCCACCTACACTTCCTGTCTGCCTTTGGCCAATCAGCTTTTATTAAACCCATAGGCGGGACAATTATTTACAACATACCATAATCCCACTACAAAGATCTTCCTGCCTCTGCCTTCCAAATGCTGAGATTATAGATGTGTGCCACCACCATGCCAGATGCCAACTGTAGTTTATATGCTACAAACCTTATGAAGAACACATAACAGCCAGAAATATATAAATATGCAGAAATAAATAGAAATCCTGTACTCCAAAGATCATCCCACAAAATCCACCCCTTGAAGGCCCAAAGCCTGGCACACAGCATGCACAGAAAGTTGCTGTCTTTCCTCAGCCCACATCTCACTGTGCGTAAAAACAAGCTAGCAGCCAGGGTCACTCACTGACATAACTGGTCTCTTTCCTCTTGGCCCTCTCCTGCAATTCTATAACATTGAACCTGATGCCAGAATCTCAAAAGTGTATAATCCTGCCAGGCATAGTGGCGCACAACTCTCATTCCAGCAGTTAGGAGGCAAGAGCAGGCAGATCTACGAGTTCAAGGCCAGCCTGGTCTACCCAGTAAATTCCAGGCCACTCAGAGGTATACAGTGAGACTGACTGAAAAATAAGAATATAGAATCTTACCATTCAGCCAGGACAGACCCTCAAAATATAGCAAACGCCTGGCTAATGGACAGACAGACCTAAGGAAAAGTTAGATAGCAGTGTCGCTTTCTAAGGCCATGGAGAACTTCAAAAGGCCACCTGGTAAACAGGTAAACATGATGTACAAGGTTTCCAGGGGAACAGAGCAGTTTCCTAGAGAACAGAGAGACTCCAAAGTCTTACGCACACCCCTGATGCAAGCACCTTTTGGCATCAGCTCAAAGATGTAATTTCACTCACTGTTGGCTGGAGTGGGGCTTACCTTTAGGATTTCAGGCTCTTTGATGTCCAGGGATCTTGTGTTCCAGTGTTCCAGAGTTTTATGTGATTTGTGGTATTTATGAGCACTTGGTGGTGTAAAAAACCAGATCATGCAAACAGCAGTCATGAATCCAAGGCCAATGCCTAGGAAGAGCCCACTCATGTAGTAGGGGAGGGGGAGGATGAGGTACGCATAGACACACATTATAAAGAAGCCCAAGGTCTTCACTGGCAGCTCCTGGAGCTGGGCGGCCGAGTCTGCTTCGTCCTCGCTGTCCAGAACCATGGCATCCTCGGCAAGCACCTCTGGCTTGAGGGGGACATCTAGAGGCTTGTCGAGCCTCCCCTCGCCTTCCGCCTCCAGCTCAAAGTCCTCAGTGTACAGTTCACAGAACTCTTCATCTTCTTTGCTCACTAAGGCAGACAGAGAACATTTCTCAAGAACGAGAGAGCTTGTCTTCAGGCCCAAATCCTTCAGACCGCTCCCCTGGGAATCCTTGGGCTCCACTTCCTTCCCGGCTTCCTCGGCGGCCTTCGGGTCGCTCCTGGGGGCGTTGGAGTCACTGGCGTAGCCGTCCCCCTCGGAATCACACTCCTCCTCCTTGATGCTGTAGTTATTGCTTTCCAAGTGCCCATTCAAGCTGGACAGGTTGGAGAGCTCCGAAGCACTTGAGGATAAGGCTTTGGGCCTGTGGCTGCCACTCTCCTCCCCCATGATTTTGCTGAGGAGCTGGAAGGGCTCATAGATGACTTCAGAAAGGCGTCGCTTAGTGTCTTCGATTTTTGCCTCCATTTCGGGCACTTTAAAAAAGGAGCGGGTGTCGGAGGGAGAAGTCAGCGGGGAAGAAGGCGCGGTCTTGGAGTCTCCACCCGTGTTCCGTGGCTGTGTGAACTGTTTGAACAGGTGCAGGTTGAGTTTGGAGTCGGGGGGCTTATAGGACACAGTGTCCGAGTCCTGTCGGGAGGTGTCAGTGGACAAGGACTTGACCAGAGTCTTCATCAAGTGCCTGTGCCGTGGGGGGTGGGGGGAATCTTTTGGCTCCACTTCGGTTGACAGGGACTTCACCAGGCTCATGAAGGGCTTTGCACTGGAAAGGGCGGAGGATGAGGCACTGGACGAAAGGACAGGAGACTTGGAAGGAGAAGATAATGGGGATGAAGAATTGGTTTTCTGCTCAGAAAGGGATGACACACTGGGAGAGCTAGCTAAGGGCCCAGATGAAGACGACCCTGGGGACAGAGCCGGTGGCACTGTACTTAATATCTGCACTGCTGGAGCAGGGGACTCCAGCAGCTTTACAGTGTTCTCGGAGACGTGCAAAATGGCAGGGCTCTCAGATGCAGACAGTCCATCTGCCGAGATGGTGTCGGCAGCAGGGCCCACGGGGTCATGGCCACCCTGGGATTCAAGATAGAGGTCCTCCTTGGCTTCAAGGCCCGTTACAATGCTTTGGTCATCTAGCCCCTCTTCCGGGTAACCCCTGAACTCCTCCTCCTCTTCCTCCTCCTCCTCCCCGGATGCTGAGAAATGAATGGCGATGGTATCTCGGGACATGGACCTCTGCACGTGCACTTTGGGGGTTGATGGTTTTGGCATGTCAATGGTTTTCTCGGCATGGCGACCATTCAGACTTGTCATTGCCGGCTTCTCGAGGGCTCAGGCTCTGAAAACAGCAAGAAAAGCAGACATTAAAGAGTGTCTTCTCCAAAGGCGACAGGGCCCCAGATAAAGACTCAACTTAGAGGTGATTATGCTTTTACATGGCAGATGGCCATAGTTTCTCGCTTTGGAAGGTTTGATTGTTTAATTTTCACTAGATAAATTCCAGCTAGGCATTCTCTTTTATGAGCAAACCACACACCAACATTTTAAATGCCAAACAATCTGTCTCACTCACAATTGCTGAAGAACCACTCCCCCCCCTTTTAACTGGCTCATTTCTACCAGCAATTCTCTACTGTGAAGCTAAAATGAAGCATCCTGGTGGGTTTAAGGTTCTTGGAATACAAATGTCACCAGTGGTGTTCTGTCTTTGAAGCGCTAACTCAGGAAAGCGACTGCTTCCAGTGAAGTTTCACAGCAGCCCTAACAGTGTGCCTCGAATCTCCCACAGCACCCACACTGTCTTGCCATTGCAGTAAGTGGCAAAACATCCCAGTGGGGAGATCTAGAAACTAACTACCATGACCTGCTATTCTCACACGCTAAGTGCCACATAGCCACATAGACAGGGCATTCAGGCAGCTATGACTAGGCCGCAGGTAAAATAAGCATCTACTCAAACGGAAGAAAGCTAAGTGTCAATGTGGTGGCCCACCAGCAAGCAGGAATGCCACTGGGGACAATGGAGAGACACTTCCTAGACCTTGACAGCTGGTGGAAGGCAGGCAGGGAGGCAGGCAGGGAGGCAGGCAGGCAGGCAACCACCTGAAGAGCTGCTCAGTAGAGCAATGCCAAGTGCACTCGTGACACCTAGTCCACGACATCTTACATCACCGTGCTTTAAGAGGCGGCTATGTAGCTCAAGCTGGCCTCAAGTGCATGATCCTCCTGTTCAGCCTCGTTACTCTCAAATGGGGAAGGTAGTGATGAGGCTCCACGCCTGGCTAATCCCAGGCGACCTGCTGAGCACAAAGCACCATGACAGGCCTCTACAGCCGGACTGAGATGTCGCTAGTAGAGCTAGAATACTGGGCAGATATCAGGAGTTCTGAGGATACGAGAACAGGGTCTGTTCTCTGCCCTGCAAGATATGAGGAGGTAGCTGGAGGTGACCCCAGGTAAAGAAAGGCATCATGGGCAAGTGGAAAGGGCATCTGTCTTGCACAGAGCAACAGGCTTCTCATATTCACTTATTTTCCAGGGATTCTGAAGCTCAAACAAGCTACAAGCTCTCTGTCTCAGTATTATCTACAAAGTGGGGGACCTAGGGCGTTTTCAAAGTGTAAAATCTTGTTTACGCTCACAGGTGACTGTGTACACGGATAAACGGCCTACCACAGGCCGTCAATACTGCATTGCCTGCTCATTCCTACATTTAGGGCTTCTGCCAAACACTACTGTTCAAAGTGCCAGCCACTGACCCTACCAACAAGAGAGCAGATGGAACCTGGTGTGGTGGGGTAGAAATGGTCCTCCCAGAGCACCAGAGGGAGGGAATTAGCCAGTGATGGCCAAGTGCACTGGAGCCAGGGCCAGACACCACAGGAACACAACATTTTCATCATCAGATCCCTGACAGAAATTATATCCCCTCAAGGCTTTTCAACAGTTTTGTTCACATGTTTCTGAGACCTGCAGGCCCTCCTGTGGGCTTGAACCAGACACAGCAATGTACATCCAGCAACAGGCAATAGCTCAGAAACTCAGGCTCCAGGACAACTCTTCTGTGGCTTGTTTTGGTTCTAGACAGTCTCTCCATTATAGCCCTGGCTAGCTTGGAACTCATAATGTAGAGCATATTGGCCTTGAATTAATAGAGATACATCTACATCTGCCTCCTGAGCACTAGGAGGCAAGGCACGCCTAGCTATTCCCTGCTATCTTTATGTCAATGGGTCTGTTGGTTGTAGAGAAAACAGGACAAAGCAGTAGTAGACATAATGAGAGGGACTGAGGATTCAGCTCAGTGGTGGAGGCTTGCCTGGCAAGTGCCAGGCCCTGGTGTGTCCTCAGCTCTGGAAACAAACAAACAAACAACAACAACAACAACAACAAAACCCTCAGGTTTATTCAACTGCCACCTAGCTTGATAAGAACAACTCTTTCTAAATTTCTTTTCATTACATGTAATTGTATGGTTATGTGCACATGTGGTGTATATATGTTCATGTGGGTGCAGGAAAGCCTGAGCTATCAGATCCCCTGGAGTTGGAGTTACAGACATTTGTGAGTCACCTGATGTGGATGCTGAGACTTGAACCCAGGTCCTCTGCAGAGCAGTCTGTGCTCTTAACCGCTAAGGCATCTCCCCTGCCCTTCACAGGAGTGATTTTAAAGGAATACTGGCTAGTTCTCAGTAAGTTGCTTTGATAAACCAATGGTAAACAAGTCTGTGCTGTTCTGAGCTTGCTTCACAAGGCATGGTAGCTGTCAAGTGAAGGAGACTATGGGCACAAAAGATGCAATTTTGAGGCTGAATAGTGTAAGTTGGTCTCCTAGAAAGCAGGACAGAAGTTAAGAGGTCTAGCTGAAGCAGAAGTCCAGGCAAGATGATGCCCAAGGACACAGGGTATTTATTATCTGCGCCTTATGGATAAAGCTGGCATCTGCTCAGAAAACTGCTATGCTTTGTATAGAGACCACCAGGGGCCAACTTCCAGAGAGTCAGGGGCCCATGACCTGCCATCTGAAAAGGATTCCTGATCATCTGTGATCAACCTGTCCCCAAGTCCCTCAAAGAAGGCCCAAGCCGGGCTGGAGAGATGGCTCAGAGGTTAAGAGCACTGGCTGGGGAGCTGGAGAGATGGCTCAGAGGTTAAGAGCGCTGACTGCTCTTCTGGAGGTCCTGAGTTCAATTCCCAGCAGCCACATGGTGGCTCACAACCATCTATGATGAGATCTGGTGCCCTCTTCTGTATACTGTATACATAACAAATAAATAAATATTTTTTTAAAAAGGTCCAAGCCAGGGCCCACAGAGATCTGGATGCCAGGCCACGAGATGGGACAGGGCTGACTGACCAAGCCTGGCTTCAATTCTTAGTCTCACTAAAGCAGGCCAGTAGAGGCTGGGACACCACTGCCACTGTCCAAACACAAGGATATCTCTGCTATTTGTTATGACTGAGGAGATGACTTGGGCTTCTGCTCAGGGGCTAGCAGAATCCAAGTGCCAGTTTGCCAAGACCAGCCTATATTTCACTAGGGCTCATGTCTAGGGGCTTCCATTTCCTTAGGCTCATTATGAGACTGGTAAGCAAAGGCTGCTTCTAAGGAGTCAAATCATTGGTAAATTGAGGGTGCTAGAACCAGCCCAAGGTTTGGGTTCCACATCTAATCAGGTCTCTTCTAAGCCACCTCCTCTTGTCCTCCCTATGGTGGGTGGCTTCAGGTCCAACAGAACTGATGTCCCATAACCAGTCACAGTCTTTCAGGACAGCAAGGCCAGGAGGAAAAGTATACCCAACTCACACTGGGAATATGGCATGGTCCTACCCCAGCACGGATCCACCATGGGAGGGTTAGATGCCGCCTTCCCTATACTCAGGTCTGGACACCCTTCCCACAGCAGCAAACAGCTCTTTTGTCTTGTTTGTCCGGGCCACAGTAGCTACCCTCTGTGCTCCATCACGATGCTGCCCCATGAGCCAAGAGCTCAGTTCGGAACCAGCAGCATGTGACCAGCTGCACTGAGAAATGAAAGGCCTCCTTATCCATCCCACAATCTAGCATCATAAAAAATGCCAAGCCTCATGCCCTTTGCTGCTAAAACTCAATTACATCCAGGCTTAAAAAAAAAACAACAACAAAAACCCAGAAAAGCTTCAGTCTCAGGAGCTGAAATGCCGGTGCACATGCTGTCCCTGCTCATCCCCTTCCAGAGCCACAGCAGGCCTCAAGATGCTCGAGTCTTGCACCGACCTCTGCATGTAGTGAGAAGTGGGTCTTTAGATTTGAAAACTAACCTTGCCACCAGACTCCCTTAGGAACAATGTCCCGCCAGTGGTATGTTTATCACTAATAAACAAGTCTGATGTGATCACAGTGTGCTGTAGACTATGCCCAGTCCCAGAAGAGCCCAGAGGCAATGTGGAGAAATGGGCAGGGCTGGTGTCTGCAAAGGCTGCTGCACTCTCAAGCCCCCAACCTTGCTGATAACAATGAATACAATATATGTACACATTTAAATCCTCTGAGAAGCTGATACTTCTGCAACTGACCAAGGAATAATCGGGAGAAAACTAAGGAAAGAGAACCCCTGAAATGGGCCCTAGAGTTGCTGAAGAGAGGACTCAGTGGTTAAGAGCACTAGCTACTCTTCCAAGACCCAGGTTCAATTCCCAGCACCCACATGGCAGCCACAACTGTAATTCCAGTTCCAGAGACCTGACACCAATGCAATAAAAATAAATTAAAAAAAAAATGGGCCCTAGAGAAGTCCCCCTGCCCCCCCCACACCCTCTAAAACATGAGCTATCCTGGCAAACGGGCACTTTCTTCTCTTTTTACATTTATGTGTGTGTGTGTGTGTGTGTGTGTGTGTGTGTGTGTGTATGCGCACATGCGCCGCCGTCCTGTGCACACGTGGAGGTCAGATGGTAACTTGTCCCCTCTCCTCTGTCATGCTTGTCCTGGGGAGGGAACTCGGTGGCCTGTCAGGCTCAGCAGTTATAAAGTAAGATGAGTGCCATTTGAGCCTTTGAGCTGGTGATGATTTGCTGCAGGAAGGTATGGAAGGACATAAAAATTAGGTGCTCACTGTTCTTCCTTAAAAATGAAGATGCATTATTAAGTAGGGATTTCAGTGCCGGGGCAGACTCCAAAGGCTACTGCTCCGAGGATCTGAAAACATGCTAGCCTTCTCCATTTCTCAGGCACTCCAGCACTTCCTTTGGCATAATTAGACGGTCTACTCAAGAAAAGGAACTACAGAGAGGGGCACAGGAGCAAAGGCCCTTGCCACCAAGCCTAGAGACCTGAGTTCAACCCCGGGAGTCCACTAGAGGCTGAGGCAGGAGGAGCGTGGGCGCCGGGCCAGCCAGTGAGCCAGAGATTCAGCAAGCAAACAAGCCAATGCACAGAGCCCCACTGTTCTCTAGCGCTCACTCTGGTGTGGCTGGCTTCTGAGATGAGGGATACAGATGTATTTATGCTCCCAAACATTTAAGGGACAACAAAAAGCTTGCTGCAGCCAAATGTGCTGTGAGCTTGGGCTTGGCAGCCATGTTCCTGGAAAGCAGGATGCTGTCTGCTCTGCTAATGGCCTTTCCCTGGGTCCTGGCTATGCTTCTCCATTAGAGCCATTGTCCCTGAAAAGAAATTCATCTCTCTCAGGAAGACAGAGAACGCTGGGCTGGGTGTAATGGCACAGGCTTCTAATCTCAGCACTCAGGAGCAGTGGCAGGCAGAGTTTGAGGCCAGTCTACAAGGCGAGTTCTAGGACAGCCAGAGCTACTCAGACAGACCCTGTCTCCATGGGAGAAAAAGATGAGGAGGCTTCAAATAAGGGTTTGTGGCTCCAGAACGAATGTATGTAGCACTCTCTATCTTCATGCTTTATCCCTTCACTTGAACTTGAACAAGGAAAGAACCAGAGGCTCCTCAAGGAGCCAGCTGCCTTCCCTGCCACAAGCTCCACCCACAAGCCATCCCGAGAACTGACAGCAGGAGCAGACATCAATGAAAGTTAGCTGTTTCCGGGGGCTGGAGAGATGGCTCAGCGGTTAAGAGCACCATCTGCTCTTCCAGAGGACCCGGGTTCGATTCCCAGCACCCACATGGCAGCTAACAACTGTCTGTAGTTCCAGTTCCAGGCAAACACCAAGGCAAATAAATAAATAAAGTTTAAAAAAAAAAAACAAAACCTCTCTGAAAATGCCAAAAAAAAAAAATAAAGTTTTAAAAAAAAAAAAAAAAAGAAAGTTAGCTGTTTCCAGACACCCGAAAGGGCTGGCCTCACTAATTAAGCCATGAAAAACCAATTGTCAGTAAATCCGACTGGACAGTGAGAAGTGAAAAGCTATTTTAAGACTCAGCGCAGCATTTATTAACAGATAATAACCTCTCAGAAGCTGCTGGCTTTTGTTTTTGCGTTCTTCTAATCGAATAATAACATCCCTTCTTCCTTCCAACTGTATTTTAATCAATCCTGGCATCTGGAAACCAGAGTCATACAGAGCGCACTCCTGGGTGCTGCCACCCAGAAACATCTGCCTGATCCCGGCTGGTGTCCCTCTCTGTCACAGTCAGGCGGACAGGACAGCGGTAGGGCTGGTAGAACTGTTTCCTCCTATTTGAATTACAGCAGAAGGAAAGAAAGACATTTAGGTGACAATGCAGTGGCCTCCAGACACAGTCAGGTTCGGGCCAGTCTCCTTTCTCAAGGGTAATCCCAGTGTGTCAAGTCACTGCTAAATGACACACACCTACCTGGTAGCTTGCCTCTCAGTTAATAGTTTTAATCCAAAAACTCCTTTTGGCAGAGGAAAAAAGCAAGCTGCACCCTACTGCAGAGAGCATTTTCCTCCTTTGATTTTTTTAAAACAGGGTCTCACCACTGAAGTCTCAGCTGGCCGCAGCCATGCAAAGACAAAAGGGATGTGTCACCACACCCACCCCAAAGAGGACATCTCATACTTCATCTGCATGTCTCTAAATATGAGTTGCTTTCATAAAAAAGCCAGGGAAGTGGGGGAAGGAGGGGTATACTGTTTTCTACCTGACAACATGGCATACAGTGAATCTGGTCCACATCAACCACCTAGAAAGGCCTGATTTATTGGTGGGTGGGAGCAGGGTTATACACCTTTAATCCCAGCACTTGGAAGGCAAGGGCAGGAAGATCTCTGTGAGTCTGAGGTCAGCCTCATCTACAGAGAGAGTTCCAGGACAGTCAGGGCTACACAGAGAAACCCTGTGCAGGGTTAGGAAGGAGAGGTCTCGTTTAGCCTAAAAATCCCAAGTGCATCTTAATAGCCATCTCTAAATCCCTTTGAGTCAGTGAAGTAGCTGATAACTGGCAACAGCCATCCTAATTTGTAATATTCTACCTTGTAAATGAAAATCAAAGCTGACACGGGAGACAATGTCCTAGCCTAGCCTTAGTTCCATTTCAAGACGACAAAGCTGGACTCTGCATCCTGGCAATCCTGAAAGGCTCAGACATGACTGTGAGAGCCAGGGCTCTTTCCCATGAGCTACCAGGTTCCCAGACTCACAGCCAAAACACCCCCTCGAATCCAGCAGGATCCGACACCATCACCATCACCACCACCGCCCTGAGTTTACACCATGAAGAAACCAGCACGCCCATGCCTCCCCACACTGCTGGGCCTAAAGTGCCACATCCCGGAGAAGGGGGTGCTCGAAACACTAATGTGATTAGACATTATCCTTCCAAGTCATTAGATGGCTCCAAGAATGAAAACAAACCCAATTCACAGCACTCCATTCATCCCCAGGCCCTCCCTCCCGCACTGCCACACAAGACCTGTAGGGGTTTATAAAGACAAGCCCAGGGCTGGAGGGATGGCTCAGCCTATAGTAAAGTGCCTGTTGCACAGATGTGAGGACCTAGATTCAATCCCCTGAGCCCACAATAAACAAACAAAACAGCTGGTCCAGACAAACCATTCTCAGGGGTAATGTCACAGAGGGCATCTGCATGAGGGTGGAACTCAGGTAAGGTGTGCGGTGAGCGTGCTAACCCAGCACTGGGGAGGCAGAACAGGAAGATCACCAGGCTGAACCAGACAAGTCCCAGGCTGGCCTGAGTTACACGGTGACAAAATAGGAGCAGCCTGTCACAGACCCTCTATCTCCTAAGGCTCTACCGCAGGGCTGCAGGTGGGAAGGAGAGAGAGCCAACCCAGTAACTGTTCCTTGAACTCACAAACTTTACTTTGAAATAATCATACTGTTAGAAAGCTAAGTAAGCCACATTCTACTGTTTCTCCTGGAAGAAATGATCAAATTTTAAAGGTAAAAAATGTAATGCCAAACTCCAAGTGGTGGGGCCTGGAGGGACGGCTCGGTAGTTAAGAACACTTTCTGCTCTTAAGGTAGAGGACCCAGCCAGCTACAGTTCCCAGGACCCACAGGAGGTGACTGGGAACTACATATAATTCCAGCTGCAGAGAACCTAACACCCTCTTCTGAACTCTGGGGACACTGTCAAGTCTACATGCCCACATTACTCATACATGTATTTTAAAATGAATTTTTAAAAATGCAAGTGGTTAAAAGGGAACTACATTTTAGATACAAACCATTAGCTCACCTCTTAGGAAAATGCATACAAACAAGGCAGGAGAAATTTCTTCCCCTTCTGAAGACCACCTTAAGGTCCGTAGCTTCAAATTTAGTGTAGGAGGATATCCTCAGTATGTCCCAGTCCAAGAACAGCACACGGATCAGTCCCAGCCAAGTCCAGCTGGAGGAAATGCTTACCAAGAGAGGGGTGGAGGGGTGTGTGTGTGTGTGTGTGTGTGTACACTCTCACTGAAGGTGAAGCTCTTCCTTTTGGCTAGGCTGACTGGTCTCAGGATCCACCTGATTTTGGGGTTACATACACAGTCAGACTGGACTTTTTTTTTTACATGGGGGCTGGGGATTTTGAACTTGGGTCCTCATGCTTACACAACAAGTACTCTTACCCACTGAGTCACATCTTACCCCAAAAGCAATAAACATCTAAGGAGGGCTTGCTCTGTACCGAGGACCAGGCAAATTATTCTTTTGTTTTGTTTTTGTGTGTGATGCTGAGGATTGAACCCAGAGCCTTCAGTGTATGAGGAAAGCACTCTATCAAAAGGAATAACCAGTCTTTAGAAAAACCTTCTGTCTAGGTCTGTGCATAAGAGTAAGTCTATTGGAGTACATCTGTAGGTGTCAAAGTGAGGTGTCAAATAGGGCTCATATTTAAATTTTTTTGCTGCTGCCGATTTTTGAGACAGGGTCTCATGTAGCCCAGGCTGGCCTCAAACTTGCTATATATAGCAAGACTAGCCTTAAACTCCTGATCTTTCCACATCCACCTCAAAAGTACTGATATCACAGGCAAGTACAACCATGCAGCTCATACTTGAAAACTGTCTGGTAATTACTTACCAATCTGTATTCCCACCAGCATTGTTAGAACATCCTCCTTGCACTGTTCAAGAGCAAACGGCCTCTCTTATTTTCTCCAATCTAGTGGGACTGGGGGATGGGGTGAGGTGGGGGTGATCTCAATTCTCCCATAGTCTCTATATTTCAATGTCCTCACCTAGTTGTCTTTGTCTGTAAACTGGCTACAGTTTTCTCCCTGTAGATACCCAAGACTCTCATTTTTGATGAAGCTTGTTACAGCTTCCGAGAAGGCTTTCTTCCATTCACCTGCACAAAGCATCAATGAGCCTCAAAGAGCAGAGAGAACGTTGACAGGGACTTAATTTAATACACGTGTTGTTTTCAGTTTTCTAAGCAAAGATCGAAGCTTTAGAGTGAAGCTGTTGAGAGAGCTCAGCAGTGAAGAGCGCTTGCACAGGACCCAGATTCGGCTCTCAGCACCCACAGTTCAAGCTCACAACTTCCTGTGCTTCCAGCTCCGGGGGTGGGGACCCTCTCCCAGCCTCCTCAGGCACCTGCACACACGGCACATACTCAGATACACGACATGCATTTATTTTTTTAATTCCTTAAAGAAATTAAATTTTATATAAACTGCTATAGACAATCACATCTCTGTACGTTCTAGCTACAACAGGTAGAAATATATCTGGATTTTTTTCCCACCCAAATCATATAAGTTAACTAGGAAGCCTAGTAGCATAGCTAAATTCCATTAGTACCTCCTTGTCATTCACCTTCTCCAAGAGCAAAGGTTCAAATTAATCCTTCCTAAATTGAGAAAACTTCTTGAGGGCTCAAAGGGGCAAAAACATTAGCCTCTTTTTTTTTCTTTTTTTTTTTTTTTTTTTTTTTTTTTTTTTTTTTTTTTTTTTTTTGTAAGCCGGGTTTGAAGAAAGGGTGGCAGCATGTGCTTCCTTCCGGCCCAAGGCCAGACTGGTTTAGTGAGAGAACCGCGCCATAATCACTGAGTAAAAACGAGGCTTCAGTTTGGGCATGGGTGTGGGGAAGGGAGTAAGAGGATAGGGTGGGTGGGGGCTGCTGAGAGACAGCTGGGGGAAGGTCACCCTGCAGCCATGTGGGAGGAGGTTCTTCCGGCCTTAGCAAGCTGACAGCCATGTGGAGAGCACATTTCAATGGCAGACAAAGCGTGAGGCAAGGGAGAGAGGCAAGAATCCCAAGGCCATGCTCAGGATCTATAGAGTCAGAAGCTGCCATGCTCCGGACAGAGCCACAGGCCTGGCCCCGCCACATGGCCACCCTGCCTGTGGCTTCCTCTGAGGATCACTTGCCTATAAACCAGAGTGAGAACATCCTCAACCAATGTCCCCTCCACTGCCGTGGCTGCCCACAAAGGACCTGGAGCTGAGGGCAGCCTGGAGATGAGCTGATGGGCCCAAGATCCCCACAGCTAAAAGACATACCAAATGCAGCCATGAAGCAGGTGCGCCAAGAGCCACTCCGAGGGAGCAGCTCGGGGCCCTTCCCTCACGCCACCTTCCTGAGCCGTGAGACAGGCGACTCGACCATTGTCTTCAAAGAACTTTCTAGAGAGCTCTAAATTCTACTAAATAGAACAGACTTGGGAGTTCTGCTTTTCCACTTTGCACCAAAGACATTCTGGCAGATATTAAAAGTCAAAGAAAACTAGGGTGCAGTTAAGATGACCAAATACACTGCAGACAATCCAGTCAACTCACACCAGTAAATACTGGGAAACCTTCAGGGCAGAGAGGTGCTGTGTGGAGGCAGTGGAGGGCAAACATTCCTCGTGTGGTGCCCAACTGGACACATGACGGTCACCGCTGCCCTTGCTTTGGCTGTGAGGGAGGCAGAGGCCACTGGGATCTCAGCGTCAGTGTCTCAGTCATATTCTACACAAACTCCAGCTTCATCTCCCTGTGGACAGGAACTACCCTCCTCCACATTTTATGTCCTCAGAACTCTACTGAGCCCTTCATGAGACCCCACCCACCCTTCAGAGACAAAACTCAGTGAGAAATGAACCTCCTTCACCACCCGAGATTCTCGTGACTCTCTGACAGACAGCCACACTGAGGCCTCTCTATTGGACCGCCCTTAGGGTCCTAACAGATATATATGCTCAGCTGCAGCCACTAAGACACCCCTGTGCATTCGCTAAGTTCATTCATAAGAGGCAAGCCTTGCTCACTTCTCTCTCTCTCTTAGCTCTCGTCCCCAGGAACTGGTCTCTGCTGGTTTCCCCTCCTCCTTAATAATCCTCCTGTGTGAGCCCTGTTGTATGGTTTGAGGACTCCTCGTCACTTTTAAAATACAATAGTGCCTGCTTGCCCCACTCTGCCCAAGGAGAACTGACTGATCTCTCCCTTCTGTGGCCACCCACTTGCGTCAGCATGAACTTGCTTTAGTATTCAGTATCTTAACAGCACGTGATTGTTGTGAGATCTCACACTGGATTTCTTTTTTTTTTTTTTTTTTTTTTTTTTTTTTTTTTTTTTTTTTTTTTTTTTTTTTTTTTTTTTTTTTTTTTTTTTTTTTTTTTTTTTTTTTTTTTTTTT